>JAOEHY010012585.1:22790-60789 GCA_025447955.1 Psilopsiagon aurifrons
ACAAAACTGCTTGTTTTACAGCTTAAACCGAGGCAGCTCTTTTAGGAGGGGGAGGTGGGTTAACAAACTGCGTGGCTGATTTGCAGCTTAAACCACGACAGAAAGTATTTAAATGATAACAGTTAACAAACCCTTCAAAACTATGGCTATGTATGAACAGGTTGTGTATTTCATGCACATTTACCAAAATCCACCTGGTTGGTTGACACCAGAGGATCTGCCAACAGGGCTGGCCGAGCCCAGTCAGTACTTTTACATACTGTAGAAGGGGACAGAGTTCCTGCAGTGCACATAAAGAATTTGCTGGGGAAGACAATCTGGCTTATTCCTGCTTTAGGCAAAGGCAAAACCACTTGTGGGATTGCTTTTGCCCAGGGACCTGGGTATTCTTGGTGGGTAATGCGGAAAGACAGAGAAGTCTGATGTGTACCTCAA
Organism: Psilopsiagon aurifrons; assembly: GCA_025447955.1. Classification (NCBI taxonomy): domain Eukaryota; kingdom Metazoa; phylum Chordata; class Aves; order Psittaciformes; family Psittacidae; genus Psilopsiagon; species Psilopsiagon aurifrons. The sequence goes on from JAOEHY010012585.1 coordinate 23,226, forward strand.
GGGGATTTGATTTTGGGGGAAAACAGACAATGAGCTCAATTGTATGCTGTTGCCTGCTATGTGGCACATTTATAGCCCACCAACTAGATGTCTTCAGGTCACCAGCAACTGGCCCTGACTTCCCTCCGACCATCATCCCAAGAAAGAATGAATTTTGATGAAACCAGACGCATTCTACAGTATCATCAGCAGGCAATGATCCAACACTGCACACAGCCTCTCCTGCTCTGAAAGACTGTTGCAAGAGATGGAGCCTGACATCATGGACCAGATGGACTCAGCAGGTTTACAGGGATTGGTCCATGGCACTAAGGAATGATCTCTCTCTCTCTCTCTATGTGAATGTATATATATATGTATATATACGAGATAAGAGTGATGGTATATTGAAAATGTGGGATCTGAGCATGACATGAATGGTATGGAATAAGGGGTGGATACTGTCCTGGCTTCAGCAGTAGCAGTCATTTTTCTCCTTAGTAGCTGATGCAATGCTGTGGTTTTGACTTTCAGCATGAGAACAGCGCTGATAACAGCAATGTTTTTAGTTGCTGCTCAGTAATGTTTACTCTGACCAAGGACTTTCTGAGTCTCATGCTGTGCCAGGAAGGAGGGGAAGTCAGGAGAAATCAGAGATAGGACACCTGACCCAAAGTAACCAAAGAGGTATTCCATACCACAGCACATTATGCCCACTATATAAACTGGGGGCAGTTGCCCGGAAGGGCTAGATCACTGTTCAGGTCTGGCTGGATATCAGTGAGCAGGTGGTGAGCAGTTGCATTCTCTTCCCTTGTTATTTCCCGTATCATCATTATTATTGGTGGTAGCAGTATAGCAGTAGTGGTTTTGTGTTATGCCTTAGTTACTGGACTGTTCTTATCTCAACCTGTGGCAGTTACTTTCTTTCGATTCTCCTCCCCATCCTTCTGGGAGCAGGGGGTGGAAGGTGGAGAGTGAGCGGGCAGCTATGTGGCTGTTGCCAACTGGGCTTAAACCACGACAGTAAACTATAATGAGATATTATTGTAAATTCAAGAAATATAGATAGCAGTGGATTCTCCTGCCTTCCTAGTGGCGGTGAATGCAAATGTTTTTTTTTCAGTTTACCATAACTGAAGCCAATATTTTTTTTACCCAAATTACTGTTACTTATCTGCTTAGGGTCTGTATTAGCCAGTGAATCATCTCCACCATGTTTCTCCTCTCGTCACAGGCTCCTACCCTGCAGTCAGTCTCTGGGAGTGCTTGGACAGCTAAGGTGCCTTTTTCAGACATGCAAGGCACCTAAGACCTACAACAACCTACACATCTAACCTATGCCTGTCATGAGACAGAGCCTCCTTCCCAAACATCTGGATCTGGCTCTCACTGTCTTTTAAACCCTTGTTTTTATTCTTGGTGAGGTAAAGAGTTGTTGAAGAGCATACAGCAAGCCTGGAACTGAGGCAACCCAAACCATCAGTTGCTTTGTAATAAAAACTGTTCATATGCATAATGCTCCCCATATCACATCAGTGGGCATAAGAAAATATGAGCAAAGTGAAACAAGTACAAGGACAAAAGCATTTTTCTGTTTCTGTTGGGTGTGCATCATATTGATGTAGTGTGGCTGATGGGACAGACTGCTGCAAAGGCTGGGGAAGTGCAGCACTGAAGGAGCAAACTCCTCCACCCATGAGGACGTAAGAAGCATAGAAAGAGTGTAGAGACTTATGGGGGGGGAGGGGATGGAAGTCCAGTTACGTTGATGGAGAGCATGTGCTCTGAAGAAGAGTTAATGGGAAAATGTGTGAGGGAGGTTTGAAACTGAATTTGAGGGCAACAAGTATAGTAACATGCTGCCCAAGGAGCTGCTGCCTCTGATGAGAAATGGTGAGCTGGATACTAAAGTGTATCCAAGTAAGTCCCTTAAAGGACACTCGTCATATGTCCAGGGACAGTTATCTTGCAGGTAAATTCATGCACCTCATTTGAAGGGGATTCACACCATAGCTTGGATGCCTAAATTAAGACGTGAATTGCAGACAAAAAGGAGTATTCACTTTGAACTTTACCCTCACTTGAAATTCATTAGTTGAATGCTTATTCATACTTGGTAATAATGATAATTCTTTCTTCTTTTGACTGGGCTAAGCAAGTACATTCAGTGAGTCTTCAGTTATCATCACTTACACCATGCATAGCAGCAAGGAAGCTCACCAAATTAGATATGTTAATTTTATTTAAAATTTTAAGTGTATTTCTTTAACACTACGGCAGCTCTTAGTTGGAAAGGTGGTTCTTAAGACTTGCATTTTGCTTTTTAACATGTGTGATGCCAACTTGAAGAACTGGATTTATTTTCTTTCTCTGTTCTTACATTCGGGGATGTGCAATGCGACAGGAAACAATCTTTGTTGTATACCATATGCACCCGTTCCTCTTTCTCATTTTGAATGTGTTTCTGCTTCAAAAATTGGAACACTCTGTTAGAGCCAACAGTGATCTCACCCTTTTTTAAAAAAGAAAAGTTGACTCCCTATTGAAACCCAAGTTTTCATAAATCACATGCAGTATTAGTTTTCAGTAGCGCATGTGTGCTAGCTAACACAAAATATGTGTGGTTCATTTGGCTTAATATCTTGTCAGATGTTATCCCCAGCATGAAGTATCTCTTATTTAATAAATATGTATAGCCCTAATTATTTTTATTCGGTGACTATGGAAAGTAATGAGCCCCAAAGGTGAATTGATAACTTCTATTGTACAAAATACTCAGTATCACTTTTTACAAAGATGAAAAAGGGAGTTCATGTGAACTTGTGCCTGTTGACATCTAGATCAGAAAGCCAGATGTGTAAAATGCCTTAGTATTTTCAACATCTATGATCGAATCATTAAACTTACATCTTGGGTCATTAAATTTAAATCTTGCAACATTGTAATGCAAGTTTGCACCATGCTAACTGTTCAGTATATGCTCTGGGTAACTGTGCTGTACATGCCATAGTAATTCATCAACCCTGAAAAAAATCACAAAGTTCAATGCATATTAAAAATGTGATTGGGGTGTATTACACAGAAAATGGAAATTTGCCACTTCAGAACACATTGTGTTATCTGAGGTTACTGTTACTATCTGCATAGCAATACACTTTCTTTACAGGAAGAAAAAAGGCACAATCAAAATACATGTGGTGACCTGGTATTCCTTCAAAAGAAGTGATTTTGTTTGGTTATTTTCTACTATTAAATGACTAATTATGGGGTTTGTGAAGATGGTGTTGCGAATTTTAATAATTAATGAAACCTGTCTTAGCTTAATGACCACAGAACTTTATTTCTTATTTAAATGAACTTAAACTGAATCGATGCATATTTTTTGTTTACATGTATTATGTCCTTCTTTTTGTTTCTTTTTTTCCTTTTAGGTGAACAAGGTATGTGGTCCTCCTGTAAGGAAGCCTATGCAGTCTCCAGGTTGCTACTTAGATCAAAATAGAAATAATCAAGGGTTGAAGATGTTCTCAAGAGACAATGAAGAAACCCTTGCCAGCAGAAGAAAGTAAGACATTAGTTTTACAGCCAGAAAGAAAGAATAAAGTAAGCCATTAATTTTGCAACAGAATAGATTATATTCAGTGCAATGGCATGCATTACTAGAGAATAAATAAAGATTGCAAAAAATGAAGCATTTCAGCAACATAATGTGCCGTTACATTTTAGAAAGAGTAATTTCATGACTAGATTTGGTTTTCTGAAAAAAAAGACATATGATGAGTCATTTGGTGTGGCTTGAGGTTTTTACAAGAGTAGATAGCATTCATAGGTTATGAACATTAGCTCTATATTGATGTATACATTTTCAAATTACATTTAACTTGCACATTGGCAGGCATGATCAAAGCTGTCAAAAAGTGATTATGACTTTCATCAGAAGACTACAAATTGATCAGTCAGAAAAAAGAAAAGAATGACTGTTCTTACATACCCTTCTCCTATAAAAAATGAGACAAGTAAGTGTTTGGGGCTAAAACTTGAAATCCTTGTTCAAGCAAGTTCAGCTGATTTTTTTTTTTTTTCCTCAGACTTTTATCAGTATATGGTGAATTGAGATGGCTGCAAGGACTTGGAGATTTTTTTTACACCTGACTCAGCATTACAGAGTAAAATCTGCCAGACTGCATTTAAGTGTTTAATCTGCTGCTATATTCTATGGAGAGAAGGACCCAATTCAGCTGCCCACACAACTACAAGCATTCAGTGCCGCCCAGTGCCACTTGAGGATACCCAGCGCTTATTCCACTGCCAAGATGATGGCCTGTAAATTGTATTGTATATTCCAGCTTTCTGCAGATATCCTGGATATTTGGGGGCATCTCAAAAGCCAGTCAATCTTTAGACAAATTAATCAAGTCTTTAATGACTGTAATAGTAATAGCACTGTAAGGAGTAAGAATAATATTACAGTTGAGACTAAATGCCTTATTATGCAAACAAGGTGCAAAGTTAAAATCATTTCTGTCACAGTGTTTGCTAAAACACAGAGAGTTTTCTTTGTCCTCTTTTTCCTTCACTTTGCAGTGCAGAAGGAAATTAAAGTGAGAGAATTTCAAGGAATAATTGCTCACTCCTGATGTCTGGGGGAAAAAAAAAAAGCCTCTGTGCTTCAAAGGCAGACCATTCTTGTTAGTGCAAGGTCCTTCAAGTTCCAAATAGTGGAGATAAAAATAAAAATCAAAACCAAACCCACAGGCCTTGTAGAGCATTGTGAAATGCAAAGAGGTGCAAACCAGAAGTTTGCTTTAGCCAGCACAGAAGTTCATCAGGCAATACGCATTATACAGGCACGTTTTCTCTCTTATGCAGCTAAGGAAGTTCTTGGTATTTGATGATTGCAAGAGTTCTGCAAATGTGTAGCCATATTCTAAAATCTCACTTCATCCAGGACTGTTCCATGTTTCAAAATAAGTGTTGTCTGGGTTGACCTCAGGGATATTGCTAAGAAGGGGCATGAAGAACAGTAAGCTGCACAATGCAATATTGTTTTCCCATAATTTCCACCTACCTGAGATGCCGGAAACATTTTATGATATGCAGCAGGAGGTACACCAAAAAGGGGGAGAGGGGAGAAGGTTTGAGATCCACTGACACAGATTTCGGTTTAACAGCTTCACAGTTGATACCATCTTCATTTGCTGCCTCCCGGATCACCTCCTTCCTTATTAGTCACAATTACTTTATATTTCATTTTGTATTCCCATGGCAACTGTAACAATTCCTCAGATGGAAGAGTGACTACAGCAAAAGTTTGCAGCCTACTTTTAAGGAAGTGCTGTAACTCCACTTTATTTACCTTCCATATACTTCTGACAGCAGGTTGCTCTCAGCAACTTTCACAGGCTTTAGCAGGAAAGAACAAGGTTCTCCCAAACCATGTAGACTTGATTAAGGACAATTATCTGAGGGAAATAAATGAAAATTCCATTAAATGTGTGAGCTCCCTGATTTTCTAATATTTTCAGATGCATCCCTGGACGGAAGTTTACATTTTAAAGAATGTGGCAGACTGCCTCTGCCTGAACTTCTAAATTATTTTTGCCATCACACCTAAGCTGGTATTTTCTAGTGCTATGTGGTACAAGAAGGAAAGGAAATTTCTCTCTGCTTTTGACACCAAAAATTGTCAGATGAATTTCAAAAAATCTAAGGAGAAACTTCCATAGTAACAAACGTAAAAGTATATAATGCTTTTTCCTCCAGAACTTAGCATTGCTTACATCTTTTAGTATGGAGAATAAAATTATGAAAAAATTAAGATTTCCAAATAAACTGATAAGAAATATCTGCAGCTTCCAGCTTTCACTGACTATAATTGCACATTTGTGCTCAGCTGCCTATAATTACATGCTATCTGGTCTAGAAGATGATGATGTGAAAATTGGCATTCATACCATCTGCCCTTGTAACTACTTTGGTCAGACATCAATGGGGGATGAAATCAGTTATTGCTTCTGTATTAACTTTAGCTTTGCCTCAGGATGTACTTACTAATAAACTGAATGACCTTTCCATTAGAATGCAGTTTGTCACAAGATATTATGGCAGCTCTATTTACTTCAGTTTCTGTGTTGTACATGGATGTGCAGAAGAAGAAATTCCAACTATTTACTATGAGAGGACTCTCTAAACGCTAGTTTTCAGCCAGAATATAAACCCAAAGCATAGATACAATCAAAATCAATCCCATTCTATAGGAAATGGAGAAAAATTGCAAAAATGCTGTGCACAGTGGATGCAATTTTGGGGATGGAGAGATACAAGATATGACTATTCATGTCTGGGAGAGTGTGGATGAATCATACATGCATATTTTAAATATATTGTTCATAGGCAATTATATGATGCATAGTCAAATTTGACCCTAGCTGAGATTTTCCAAACTGCAGATTTATACTTAGGAGGGTACTCGTATCACATTTAATATGCATAGTAAATCTAAATCACTTTGGCTTGTGTAAAATATTTGCCCTACAATTACAAGAAAGAATTTGTGGCTTTTTAAATGGCAGACTGTATATAATCACTCATGGATATAATCTTTCGTGTTTTATCTCTTTTAATTTGGGTTAAACAGTAGTAAATAATTTCATTCTTTATGCCATTTTAGGCCTATGTTGACTAAATACAGGGAAATGTATAGAGTATTTCTGGCATTTTTTCATTTATGGCAGACATCATAAAAGAAGTTAACATAGAGTGAAGCTTGCTGACTTACAGTGCAGGGAGTACATCGTTTGCTGGTGCCTTTCTTTGTGCCTGCAGGTCATAGATAACTCAGTATAGTGTGATGTTCTAAACCAGAATGAATAAATGTTTTAATTATTCACAGCAGGAATGGGTCTCCCAGGAAGAGATTTTCAATACATAAGCAAACATTTTATAAATGTAAATATCACAATCCAGTTAAAAACATACCAAGTAAAAAGTCATTAATTTGTATTAAGTACAAATACTTGTCATCAGTTCTGGGCATCTTGACAATTATTTAAAATAGCAGTATGTAATTTATAACCTGCCAACAGCACATGATAAAAATGATGTTATTTTTCAGACAGTTATTTAAATATCCACTAAATATTTAACACCTACATCTTAAACCCATCTTACCTAAATATTTACCTGCTCCACCACTCTAACAAATGCTCTTTGAAGTATTTGTAATGTTGTGCAGGGGACTAGTTGGTAGCAGTAATGAAAAACAGATTACTTATTCAATTTAATTATTATTACTTTAAATTGCTATGCCTTTTTTTTTTTTTTTTTTTTTTTTTTTTTTGCTATATTTGTGCAAGTGTAGCATTACAAAATGCATCACAGCTATGCAAGAAAATTTCAGGTTGGAGGGAAATAATTCCCATTCCAGAGAATGAATAAAGTTGGTTTTGCTTTCATTTTCACCTATGAGAATATCAACTTTGTAAAGCTACCGAAGTGATCTGTGAGAATCAAATTAATCTAACAGGAAACTGACAAATTGATTTAAAAAAGAAATCATTGGAACCAATGGAGAGTAGTAAAATAAGCACATTCTTTATCTTCTTCTGTAGAAATGCATAACAGCTTAACGTTATTGACTCTGTCAATTATTTCCTGTGTTCCGCTGTGCAGGGAATTTATCAGCCAGCTCCGGCTCTACAGAGCCTTTTACGGTGGCCTGGCTGATCAGATGTGTGGTAATGAGCTGGCAGCTGCCGATGGACTCCCATGTTGGAATGGAGAAGATGTTGTAAGAAGGTACCTTTCCGACTCACTTTTGTCTTTTCTTTTGTATTTTGTGTTTGTTTCTCTAGAGTAGCTTCCAACTTGAGTCAAGTGCATTGTTTCCCTGGGTATCAAAGTGTTATGGCTAGTTCGGAAAACTAGTTGGTATGGATTTCCTCCTCTCAAGCTTCACCTTTAAACAGTAAAAAAAAAAAAAAAAAAATCCCTGTTTTAAGGAAAAAAAAAAAAAATTACTGTTTTTCAGATATTCTTCTGTCAATTTTACAGCACTTACGCGTATACTAGAAAAGAAGCTTGGATTGGCATTTGCAAAATGCAGTTGGAGAAAAAGAGCATGGATATTTTTTGAGCTTGTTCTATCTAAAATGTTCCTTTTGATACAGATTGTGTGATAACAGACAAAAGCTATTCGCTTGAAACTTTCTCTGCTCTAAAGAATGAAGCAATCTCTTAATATATATGGTTTCCCAAAAGAGAGCTGAAAGTTAAAACACAAAACATCTCAAAGGTGAAACACATGTATTGTTTTATGTATGCAGCAGCTTGGGAGGCAACATTCAGCAGCAATGGCAAAGAAGAGATAATAATCAACTGCTATGCTCCTGGATGTGTATTTCAGGAATCAATATATTTCACAGCTTACAAAACACTAACATTTGAGGATGTCAGGAGGATTTTCAGAGAGCTGATCTCTATGTTTTTGCTTTATTGCTCTCATCACCAAAACAAGTATTTCTCTGAGCAGGAAGACCTTGTGATGGCAGAGACCAAAATATTACAAAGTTCACTGCAATTATATTTTTATAAAGACCCTGTTGTTAATACGGCATTTATTAGCAGGTTGTATCAAAGGTCATATTAAAGAAGATGGCTAAAGGTTGTGAGATGAGTTAAGTGGGAGATAGCTGGTACTAAGTAGAAGGAACAGTGACAGCCTGCTTCTTTAGGTATCTCTAAAAAGGTTATGTAGGAGCTGCTATTTATTGATTAGTGATACATAGGAAGCTTAATGGTTACTCTCAGTGAACAGCTACAGGTCTGCTTTTCTCTATCTTCTTGGGTAGACCAATGCTTTGGCAGTGCCAAGACCCAATGAATAGTTGACTCCTTTGATTACCTCATTGGGAAACACTGTCCTAAATTTTCAACAGCCTTCTCAAAGTGACGTGTTAATTCTTGAGATGTCTATATCTGAGATTTAAACTCAGTTTTACCTTCTGGCTTTTGCTTTGCTGCCCTTCCCCAGTTGAGTTATACTACTTTTACCAAATGTTTCAGTAACAATTTAAAATAAGCATCTTGCAATTCCAGATTTTTGAAGGTATTATTTCCTAATGGCACTATTGTAATTATTATGTTATTATACTATTACTATCTTACTTACTATATATTGCTTACTATTATAATATTATACTGTTTGATTTTGATTGATTAGACTTTAATGTCCTTATATAGAAATGAAACATTCTACTAAATTCTAGATCATAGTGGTTTTTTAGAAGTAATAAAATATTTAATTAGTGCAATTTATTTATTTTTTGATCAACCTAAAGGAATAATTGGTGACAAAACACTGTATCTTACAAGAAGGACCACTTTGATATTAATTTGACTTATAATTTTCCTTACTAAAATAATTTGGTTTTGTATGCATATTGATATTTACAGTTTTTATATTTTGGCTCATAACATCCTAGTGTCAACTTCCTGAAAAAGCTGGAATGTAGGTCATATTTAGAAGTACAGAGTGCTGACTAAAACTAGAAGAACAGGGCGCACTGAGTTTCTCTAGGTTGTCAGCTGGATCTGAGATGTGCAGATTAGTTCTTACATCTCAATACCTCTACTTGTACACTAAAGATGTTGAGGTGCATATTCTTCTGCTTCAGTAGCTATATGAAGATGCTCACACATGTCCTCTTCTTCCGCTTCATTTTGCCTTGTTACTCAGTCAAAATGTTGCTTGTTCAATTTTATTTGTTTATATTTGTTCTTTCATAACTGAAAGGTAAGAAAAATCTTTCCTGCATTTTGACTGAGATCAGGATTTTGTTAGTATCATTATTATTACAAAACTGTTAATCTAGGGAACTGTGGGCACTTTTTTCTTTTTGTGCTTAGGAACATCTGTGTGCCTGCTAGGAAAGTAAGGCATATGTGACACAAGCATGTGTCGGATGAGTGCACACATTGGGCATACAGTGCATGGAGATTTCTCTTGGTTATGGAAAGTAAAACTCAGCCACAGAAACATACCAAATAAACAAATTCTGGAAATTCAGAAACAAGGAGGTTGTGTTTGAGCAAGGAAGGCTCCTGATCTGCCCCACAGACTGTGCTGGGAAATGACATTTGAAATAGATCAATGAGTCAACTAGCAGAGAGATCTAATGAGATGAGCAGCATCAGAAGTGATTGTGTTTGGGGATCGTGAAGGGAAATGAAAATGCCAGCCCTTGGGTATGCTCACTGGAGTCAGTGAGCCTAACCACTGTGCAGGGAAACCAGATTAGAAGGGACTAGTAACATGCAAAAACCAGGATGAGCAATTCAAAATTATCTTGGTGAATAGCCTGAGCCAAATTTTAGCATTTTCAGGAAAACTGGCAAATTCATAGAGTATTCCCAGAAGTATTGTGAGATCAGTGAAGAATTTAGGAAACTCAGGTTACAAAATAAGGAGTCAACAATTAGATTTGTTAAATCTTGAAAAGAAAAAATGTTCAGAGAAAATGCAAAGTGTAAATAAGCTGTTACTAAGTGGAAGAAAAGTATCTGCTCTCTGCTTCCATAATGGCTAGAACACATAGGAAACATTTAAAATATATTCTGATAAAATATGAAAGAAAGTTTTCTAATGGCAAGGACAATATGGACAAAAATAGTTTGGTGGTCTTGTGTCTGCCTGAAAGAGGATGTTTAAGAACAGGCAAGGCAAGGCATTGAGAAATGATGCAGCAAAAGCTGATTTTTCCTTAGAGATATGGAGACAAATTGGATAACCTCTTAAAATCTCCTCCAGCCGTCTGATTCTGAATCTGGGATTATCTAAATCCTGTGTGGCTCAACTTTTGTTGCCATGATCCCAGGATACTGTGACATTTTAGAAGCAATAATGACCTGAGCAGGCATCATCACTTTTCTCTGTAAATGCTGAATAAGAGCTGATCCTGTACGTTTACTCTCTTTTCTTCTCTCTCTCTGCCCCCCAGTACAGTAATAAATAAATAAATATATTGGTGAATTTATCAGTGCAGTGTACCTCAAAAGATCTGGAAAAGTCTGTATTAATCAAATTAGTTAAAGATAAATGGATTTTATCTGTTTTGATATTCTTCATTATTTCTGTCTGGTGTTGCTTTCTATTAAAAAATCATGTACCATAGCTGGTGATGACTGCAATTTTGGGCCTGATATGGGAAAGCAATATCATAAGGTACATAATGCTGGTGTGAGTGTATCAGAACCTGAAGAGATTGCTAAGACTGCTTGCTATATCTGTGTTTCAAGCTGCAAGTAGCAATAAACCCTGGAGACAGAAAATATAAAAGTTTCTAAAAAAATCTTTGCAATTCTTCTTTTTCCTGTTATGTGCGTTTTTCTGAAGGAAGAAGCTCAAGGTTTTAGCAGCTATTATATCTCAGATAAATCTTACAGCCTTTGCTACCTAGATTATCAAGCCTGGATGGGAAGAGGTCAGAAAAAGAAAAAGAGGGTATTATCAAAATAAACGTTTACTTAACAGTTTGCATTTCATGTGGTTCAAGCCTTTTTTTTTTTCCTCCCGAATCATATCATGTCATGATAATATGATCCTTGATTCTGAAACTGGAAGTTGTTCTGAAGCTAGACTGTCACACAGTGCAGGCTTAATGCTGTTGTTAAAAACTGAGACCAGAATCCCCATACTCCTGAATTTGCATCAGATAAGACTGGTAGCAGGCAGGACTTGCAGGAGCAATCCTACTATCTACTGCAGAGTGAAGGAGAGAATGTCTTCAGCCCTTCCACTATTTTACCCAGTTGTTTGTCTATGCTGGTTACACAAATGCAGGCTTCATTTTTAAAGGCACAACTGAGTGCCATGATGAAGTACCTGGAATTTAGTGTTATGGGATTTATTAGGTTCAATGGAAAAAATGGAATGTGAATTAATAATTTATGCACTACCAAAGCATATCATGAAAGTTGCCTGGATTTGGTCAGAATTTCAATGGCATCTTAGCATTAAATCTAAAATAACAGGAATTGTGCAAATAGACTGAGCTTGTTCTCATTCATGAACATAAAGTGATTTAACTGACATTTATACAGTATTGGTAGTCCAGAGTGCCTGGCTAGAATGTGAAAAGAGATGGATTAAAAACCCACAGAGGCTAGGAGAATATGTACTGTACATCTTGAGACCACTGAAATAAAAATATATGTGGGATAAGAAAATAGTACATTTATGTGTCTTGAAGAATTCGAGAGTAATGGAGAATATTAAAAACAGCTAATCAAGTTTGGAAGGAAGAGTTTTGTATGAAACACATATCTAAAATATCCAAATTAAGAGGAATTAAACAACATGATTGGTTTTAATTGCTGAGCAAGTTGTTAGAAAGTGATTATAATAAGCATCTATCGTCCAATAAATGCTTAGCTTTAGCACAGCTCTTAGGCTGGGAAAAGGAATTTTGTTTGATTCTTAAACATTCTGAAACAAGAGTACAGTCCTGAATCTGTTCTTAGACAACAAAGATAAATGTTGATATAAGGAGATCTAATGAATTCCTTTTACCTTTATTCTATTTGATTTAGTCATCACTTTTTAGTGAGGCAGAATGTAAACTGTTGTCAAAGGCACTACTTGCCACCTATGCAAAAGATTTACCTGAGTGACTTGAAATGTATTAACAGCTGATTACGGCTTTTACTGCTTTGCCTAATATGCTACTGCCAGCAAGGACCAGCGACAGATGAGTAATAAAAATTCCAATTGTAAATATATGCTTCTTCACAACGTGGAAGTTTTGAATTACCTGACCTAGAATTATGAACATTCAGTCTTCCCATGAACTCATAAAATCTTAGCACCGTAGCATTTCACAGAAAGCTAACCAAAAGTTTTTAGATACTAAAACACTGAGTCAACTTAAGAGGTAATTAGTGGAAGAAGGTATTTGTAGGCTGAATCTTTTATAAAGAAATTAAAATGAAATAAATTGTCAAATCCAAATGCCTGAAATCTGGTAGAATAGAATCATAAAATAGAATTGTGGAGTAGTTTGGGTTGGAAGAAACCTTCAAAAGTCATCTGGTCCAACCCTGATGAAATGAGTAGGATCATCTTCAAGTAGATCAGGTTGCCCAGACCACATCCAGCCTGGCCTTGAACTACTTTCATTTTGAATTGCTGCTGCCCCTTTAGGGATGCTTGGAAATGAAGTCAGCAGCTTTTGGCACCTGGACTGTTGTGAAAAATCAGGACATCTGGCCTATAAGAACATAGGGCCTCAAAGGTCCTCCCTGAATTCAGAATTCTTTTTTTTTTAATTACAATTTATATATTTTTCATTTGGAAAACTGCTGACATTGAGATGCATTCAATGAATAATCAGCAACACCATTAATTTTACCACTGCCCCCCAATCACAAATAATTTCTTGTTGATCCTACTTCACTTGTTAGAAGAATGAGAGGGGCTTATGATAGGTTTTTCTGTGTTGATATCAAAAAATAAAAGGCATTTCTATTTCTGGCATTAACATGTAACTGAATAATAAAAAGATTATGTTCTAGTTGCTGGTTTTCTGGACGTAACTTTTTTGTTGTCTTTTCTTTTGAAAAACTTTAAACTTTATTTTTTAGGTTATATTAATGAATTTGAGAATTATAATGGAGAATATAATCTGAACCATTTATTCCAGAGAAACATGAAAGCAGAATGAAGAAGGATGATGATAGATTGCATAAAAGATGAAATTCATATCCCTCTGTCAGTTGCTTTTAGGAGCTCCAACTCTGACATTAGATTAAAAAAAGAAATGGCATTATGATTCCTTTGTTGATGTTAATTGTGGGGATTGTTCTCTATTTTGTAATGAGATATAAAAATAAAACCCTTCCTGCTTTAATAATAGTAATATTAGTTCTCAGTATATGCTTAGATAAATCTCATGACACTTCAGAATGGAATTTACTTAATTACATAACAGCAGCAAAATATGTGTATTGAATTTGATTACCTCAGAATAAATTATCTATTTTTCCTTTTGTTTGTTTGATCAAATATATAATTTTCTGTAATGTTTGTCCTAGAGAAATTTGAATCATTTATTATGCAGAGCAGGGGTTATAATAGAAGGGTTATAACACTGGGTGAATTATTTTTTATTAAGCTGGTAATAATTTACAAAATGTATTGACTTTTAAATTCAAAAACATTATTAGATCCATATTAAATAAATAAAAGCATTTATAGAGTCACAGAAGACTGTTGAAAGACAGCAAGAGAAAGAACAGTGACCAAGGATATTCTAAGAGGCTGAATTATGGCACTGTCATGCCTTCATTTTGGAGTGTTTTGTTCTTTCATTTTACACAGGCATAATAAAATAGCCTTACTCCAGAATTTAGTATTAGAGATCTGATGACCCTTATAAGTTTTTCATAGGGAATTTAGGTCTGCTTTACGACAGTTTATGGCATGAAGCAGTGGAGGGGGGAAAAAAGATCGATCATCTTCTTTTCGTATAGTAAGGTTTCATTTTAATAGCAAGGGAAACTCATGCAAGAGGCTTTGCTTCATAGTTTAAAAATAAGCCTAACATAAAATCAATAACTGTGAATCATAGCAGAGGACACTAGGCAGAAGATTTGTGTATTTGTGCCTCACTGAGGTTCTTATAAAAGAAATATGATCTAACTGAATTCAACTTTGATATACAGAATATTTTTCAGACAATAAGTTTAGTGATATTTTACAATGTGGTCCCTTATACACAGAAGTGTGGTGAACATTTTATATTTCCAAAACCAAATTATTTATCACCTCTGGCCATAGCAATTTAATGGAACAGCTCTCATTGAATTACTTAAGTAATATTTAGGGCTGTGAAATACCTTCTATGAGGTCCTCCTTCATTTTAATGTTCACAGCAGTTCTCTATAAACACTGCATGCTTACCAGTCCGGACAGGAAACTTCTGTGTACTGATGTACAGCACTGTAGCATTTACAGATGTTCCTTTCTATCTTTGTATTGCTATGTTGCATCAGCTGAAAACTTTTCTCTTGACAGCTCTAGGTCAGATTTTCATTGAGTATCCTGTACTGACTCTGAAAACGCACTACCAAAACTTAGATGCTGGGGTTTTTGTGTTTTACATTTTCACAGATGACTTTTAGATACTCAAGCAGGGTGGGTTTTGAAATCTGGAAATTGGTATGTGAAAAAAAACAGTGATTTTCCTGTGTGCCTAATTGTGAAAGTTTGTGGTAAGCTTTTCTCCATATAAGAAAAAATGCACTTTATGTAGTTCTGTTTTGATGAATATGCTGTAGATTTTTATGTGTACAGCTTGATTTTGTTGATGTCATTTGTGTAATTTACATGATAAAAAATTGGTATTCATACA
Organism: Psilopsiagon aurifrons; assembly: GCA_025447955.1. Taxonomy (NCBI): domain Eukaryota; kingdom Metazoa; phylum Chordata; class Aves; order Psittaciformes; family Psittacidae; genus Psilopsiagon; species Psilopsiagon aurifrons. Next base: position 38,615 of record JAOEHY010012585.1, read on the forward strand.
GTTCTATTAATGAATTCAAAGAACAAGTTCACTCTTTTTTTTTTCTAGAAATAGATATTATACTTTCCAATTCTATACAATTCTTCTTGCTGCTTTTGTATTCAAAAGAATTGTTAGATCCTCTCTAATGAAGTAAAACTAATCTGCCATTCATAATTGTGAGCGTAAGATGCATGTACTTCAAAATATAATATGGTCTGTTTTCTTCAAGAACAGTTACGGTTTCTTGTCTTCCTTAGCAGCTCAGCTTTTTTTTGTATTGCTTTAGAATTATGTGTTGGGAGATGCAAGTTTTCTTATATTCATTAAAATGACTATTTTATTCTAACTGTTTCTCTTCTAACACTGCATTCCTGGGGCCAAGTTTTTTTAGCACTCATTCACACGTAAGCAGTTGGGAAGATTAAGCTGAATTAATGAAGATTGTGAGTTTAGAAATCACTTATGTTAGCTCATGTTTTAGCTAATTCATTGACTGAATGAATCAAACTGAAGCTACCTTAATTCAAATAGAATTGTAAATATTAAAGTGTAGTAACTCACACAGAAATTTAATGATGTTTTGTTAGTCCAGTTAATGTATTTACATGTTTAATGCGTTCCAAGTGATGTTGTAAATTTAGCCAGATAGGCAAGCACGTATCTGCTATGAATGCTTCAGTGACAACTACCTCTGAAAGAAGACTGAAGCAAAAACTAATGAAAAGCAAACATGAACAGCTTATATATACACCATGCTGCAGAGTAGTCATGTCCAAATCTGAAGTTTTCATGTTCAAGTAGTGCCTAAGCTTTCACATGAGACATTGTTATGATGAACAGATGAAAGCAGCCAAATTATATTGTTAGATTCATGAAACTTGAGATAGTGCAGATTCTTCCTACATGCATACTTGATACCTGTGAGGCAGAGAAAGAAAATATGAAGCATAAACCAGTCCAAACTGACAATGAACTATTTTCCTTCCACAATAAGAGAGCTCTCTCTGCTGCTTGTAATAGGCAGGAACACCATCAAGACCTTTAAAACTGTTAGGAATCATTTTGGGTTGCCCAGGGAACCTGTGGATGCTCCATTGCTGGCAGTGTTCAAGGCCAGGTTGGACAGAGCCTTTGGTGCCATGGTTTAGTGGGAGGTGCCCCTGCCCATGACAGAGGAGTTGAAACTAGATGATCTTAAGGTCCTTTCCAAACCTAACTATTCTGTGATTCTATGATTCTATGACTTTGTATATTTGAGAAAAATCCCATGCCTGTGAATGGAGGGATTGCTGTTTCAAATGACGTAGCTTCTCCTCCTAAGGAGTGCGAGTCATGAATCTCAGTCATGTTAATTTTTAAACACATTTATGGCTTACATTAATAAGAACTGGACATGTTAAAACTTGTAATAATCTTCATCTGTTCTACTCCATCCACGTACTTAAGTGAAGAAATGCATGTCTGAATGGGCCTCTTGACCTCTTTTTAAGTAAAGAACTAAATGGACCCTTGTATGATGCATTTCATTTAGTCTTTAAGTAGTTGTATAGAACTTTCTAGAATGACTTGTTTCTCCTCCTTGGATGTAAAGGGTGTCAGTCTAAAGGTAGTAGTAGAATTTATGTTATCTAAGTTTAAAATATCTAGAAACAAAGTATCTGTGCTGAGATTGAAACCCAAAATACCCTGAACACTAAGTGTTAAACCAGAGAGATTGATGAAGAGCTATTACACCTAAGTGTTTGAGCTATTTCACTAGAAAATTAGGTATGCATTTTGATCAATATACTGAAAGTAATGTCATATAGTAATGTTGATAAGTTTTTGCTAGTGGTGATCTAGTCAAAGTGCTCTGTGGAGGTACCTGGGGTAAGCAGTACAGAGGATTGTGCAGAACCAAGTACCACTCTTGCTATTTCAGCACCTTTGGTCAAAACTAGAATATATTCTTGAATAAGGTATAAATCTTTCTGTCTTGCATAGTTTCTTAAAGTTATTTCACTTTAAAAGTTAGATAAATTTGGGAATAGATTTGGAGAGAGTTAGGGTGCTTATGGGAAGAATATGAAAGTTTCCTTTCATTTTCCCTCTGTTTCCAAACCCTGTTTTCACTGTAAGAGAGGTTATATATCTAGAGCTCCAGGTTTTACATCTCCAGTTTTTATAAAGTGCTATACAAATGAGTATATTTGTATCCTTTCTCCAAATATGATGGCAACAATATTTGAGAGGAGCCTATGTTCCTGTACACAAAAGTATGTTCCTACTAATCCTTCTTTTAATATGTCTCACTTTCATATCCTGATTTCTTTAAAACCGCTGAATCACACATAAGTACAACAATAGTAGAAGAAGTAATAAGACTATCCTATGTTACAGTCTGATAAAACTGTGGGGTTTTTTTGTTTGTTTTATGAAATACTTCTGGAATCTACAAAGATAGCATGTCAGAAAGCTAATATTATTGCCTTTAGTTCAAATATCAAAGCAACATGTTCTATTTTACTTAGGAATGAAAAATGTATTATCAGTGCCTCCTAAAATCCTTGCACAGAAGCTGTTTAATGTAAATAAAAACTAATTTAAAAATCCTAGCAAACGGTGTTCTTGATAGAAAAATGTTTCATTTTCCATTGAAAAATATTAAGCATGGTCAGTTTACACACTGCAGTACTGAATGGTAATGAATGGTACTGAACGGTAGAAGAGCAGTACTGAATGGTAAAGGGTTTCTAGACAGTAGTTAATGGAGAGAGACTGTATAACCATTCCTTTTTTTTTCTTCTTCTCTTTTTGTGCAAAAGCCTTCTGCATTTGCGGGTTATCACTGTATTTTCTTCAAGTCCTTGAACAGGAATCCAAAGAAAAGGGCAACTGGCTCTTGACTGCATATATTTCTAGCACAGGAAAGATTTGACTATGATCCAAACCAACGAAAGCTCATTTTGGAGTACTGCCCTTCAGCCATTTGACAGCACAAACTCTATTCACAGATATCTTGGCAGTAATCATTTAATTCGAAATCCATGCTTTTATATCCAAAGAATTAGTTTTTCAAAGGAGAATTTTTTAGCTGCCAGTTCAGGAGCTGATGGTGAGGCTCTGCCACCTCTTCTGTGCTCCTGCTTGCATATTAAAGGAATATATATGCAGAAAAAAAAAAAAAAAAAGTTGTGTCAAAAAGCCAGAAATTGTTTATTCACTTAGGCACCTGTGAAAGATTTCCAATGAAAAATAATTTAGCTGTGTTTCAGTCAATACAGTTGATTCTATATTGGAGTATACAAAGAAGTCCATTTTGGAGATGAGATTCAACTGACATGTTTACCTATGAAAAATTTAGGCATCTATCTGGACTTCTTGAATCTAATTAGTCAATGAAGACAGATCCTGCTTAGTGCTAGTGGACTGGCTGTTTCTTACCACTATAATCACTTGGAGTGAGCAGCATTGAGTAGCTGCATAGCTTGGAATCTTGCCTTTAAGAACATGCAAGTCTGATGGAAAAAGGTGTTCACCCTAAGAGAACAAATAGAGACAATTCATAACATATTTCATTGCTATCAGAAAGAAAACACAGAAATGGGTTACTTCTACACTGTGCCTTAGGGAGCTGTAGTTACAGGTGTACCACTGTGCACCTTCCTTAGTAAAATGTCACCAGAAGACGGCCAATGAAGGTAAAAGAAAAACAAGTTTTTCTGAACATCAGCTGAAGCTCATTGAATTGCTGTTCCCTTCTTCCTTCTTTCAAATTCCTCTAGGCTTTGAAATCCTCAGTGGAGGGAGCCTACATGGCAGATGCTTCAACACTGCCATTGGAACAGTTCACAGTGATAGGTACAGCACAGATGATGAGTCAAACAGATGCTCATGACAAGAAAAACTCTTGTCTCAGCTGTGTACACAAATTGTTGTGGAATACATGAAGAGAAGCCGTATGTAAAAAGGTCTTACAGTTGTTGTTCAGATGGGCAGTTTTCTCTAATACTTTCAACACCTCCAGAAGGATTTTAACTATTTTGGAATTTGCATTGTTTTTTGTGTGTGTGGGGTTTTTTTTTTCTTGGTTTTTTTTTTTTTTTTTTTTTTTTTTTTCCCAAACCCCTCTTCCATACACATAAATATATAAGATTATCATTTTGTAAGAAGAGAACAAATTCTCTCTAGGGACAGAATAACATGTGGCTTAGGCAGTCTCACCTTCTGATAAACAGGCAGTGTAATAAGTTCATTTTTCTCATTTATTTGGATGTATAAAATAATTCTGAGCTTACACATTTAAACTTATATACATCTAGGAGTAATGCTACTTCACCTGTCCACCTGCAGTGATGAAGAGATACTGATACATACTATAGTTTGCTTTATTTTTTTTTTTTTTCTCAGTTAGGTGTTGAACACAGCTAAATTCTTTCCCTTGGGATGAGCTTTACGGGAGATGTGAAGGTAAATGAATTACGTAACTGCAGTAATTTGGGGGAGGTAAACCTGGGAGATACATGAAATTCATCAACTGAAATTTTCTGAATTGGAGATTTTAGTCTGAAGTTAGCTTCCATTTGGGGAAGCTAAAGCCTAAGGACAGAAATTGTGAAATAAAGCAATCTCAGCTGTGGGAAGTCGTGTTAAAATCTTGAGATCAGCTGCTAATTGAAAGAAACACCTGGAAAGCAGGCCAGATTTCTTGTAAGGCGTTATATTTTTATTATCACATTGGTCTCAAAATATCTTTGCTGTTCTATAAAAATTTGCATTTTCTAAAATTAAAATGTATTTTTTCTTTTACTTTAGTATTGTAGGGGGTTCAAAGTACTTAGTATATCTTGATAACATCAGAAATTTTGGGAAATAGATAACATTTCTGCTACAAAGTTTTGTTTCCAAGCAAACAAAAAATTTCAGTATCAATATAATCAAAATTATAGCACATGATGAATCCACACTAAAGAGTATTTTATTATAGCATGTTAAAACTAGCAACCCTGAGGCATGTTTTTCCTCACTCCCTCCCCCCACTAAAACAAAAGAAAAGGGAAATCATGTTATTTAGTGACAATAATATGTCCTCTTGTGCCTGTGGTTTCCACTTTACACGAGACAGCTTTCTTAGGACATTTGGAGGTCTAACTCTAAACCAGATTTCCAGCATCATAAATTTGAAGGAGTGAACAGGCAATAGTCCTTCACAGCTACCAACAATATATGACATCTGTCTAGCCAACTAAAAATGGAAGGTACATATTCACATAGTGTATGATTGAATAACAGAATCTCTGTTTCAGAATATTGTGGAAGCCAACAGTTTTTCTGTGTTCAAAGAATGGATAGGCAAATTCATGGAATAACTCATTGAAGACTCTTGATAAAGTTACAGTAAATGTCTGCTTTCTATCAATTGCCAGAAACTGGGGGCTATACCCAAGCAACAGAAGGGAGAAAGTGTAGCAGTATATGTTTATTCCAAGTCCCTGCTGTCTAAACTTAGAGAGTGGTTGCGTAAATATCCGTCAGAGAGTCAAGGTTTTTGAGTGGAGACATTTCTTCATTTGATTTTTTTTTCTCCATGATATGATACTGGCATTTCTGAACCATTTTCTTCTTAAAAAAAGGAAAAAAAAAATCCTGTTAGGCACTCAAATAAATATAAACCAGCTGTATTTTAATGATCACTCACACTTGCGCATCCACTTCAAGGTGTATGTCCTGTGGATCCACAATATTCTGTTTGCACAAGTCCCTCGGAACTAGGAAGTGAGAGCCAGAAGTTAGAGCAGAAGTTTTATGGGCTTCCCCACCGCAACAAAAAAGGTAGAAACATTTTTTCTTCTTAATTTCATACATACATGTTATTTCCTGGAAGAAAATACCAGTGTGATTTTTTTTTTCTTTTTCTCCCTTTAATCTGTTGTCCTATCATTTCTCATAACTTTTTTTTTTATTTACCTTGTATTTGCATACCTATCTCATGTAGTACTTTTCACACCACCACTGATTTCCGTATTCCTGTCTCTACTTTGTCTTCCAGTGCAAGCCATGCTTTGCACTCCATTTCCTTATTTTCACTTCATTGGAGTCACATTAATCATAGTACAACAATGATAAAGGAGACTCTGTCGTTTTATTATTCCTTTTCTTTTTTCTTCTGATAACCACAGAATAACTAGAAAACAGTGTTTACAGATATTTTGTAAAGAAGTCATTAGAGAATTTTGGCAGGGAAGTACATTCTGTGTCTTAAACAAATTAGAGGTGTAGATTTTTTCCCTATTTGCCTTTTGCTCTTGTATAAATTCAAGTGACTTATTAAAATCATTCATCCTAAAAATACCTGAAGAACTATAATCATGATGCATGTGAGAAATCACTTATCACAAGTCAGCATTAGTTTCAAATGCTTCTAATGGCAACTATAATTCACGTTTCATAACCCTATTGTGATTGAAGAGAAACAAACAAGAAATGGAAAGTTTGGGGGCTTATGTTGATATTTGTTTGAACTGCATCCAATCTGATTAGGCCATAATCAGTCATCTTTGTTCAAAGTTTCTTTTCTTCCACATGTACATTGCCAAGTACAACATGAATAGAAGCAAAAACTTTTTTTTTCTGTGGTTGTCCGAAGGGAGCAGTTTTTTTCTTTTACTGCATCCTAGGTTGCCACCCAGTGGAGAAGACTGAATTCTCATTGTTGCAGGCCGCAGAAGAGAAGCTTTGTTACAGCTCTTTATTCTGCAAGGAAATACTAGTGGGTGACTTCTGTGAAAACACTGCTTGCTTTTGTTGTTTTCAGTTGCTTTAATTTAAATTTGAAAGGTGAACTAGCAATAGCACGAGATCTAAAGTAAAGGCTTCCTGGGGTTTGCTTCTTTTCTCTAGATACTTTCTGGTTTTGACCCCTGTGTTATATGCCTATGGGCATAGGCCTAATACAACAATGCAGCTCCATACTTATTAATTTAAAGAATGCATTAATATGGTAGCTGATCACACAGCTGTGGTTTGCAAGAGTGTCTTGAATTCTACAAAAAGGCATTATTTTCAACTTCTATAAATTATGCCATGTACTGTCAAAATCTCTTTTAAAACAAGCTTAATTTGGCCTTAGCTATGTTTGAAAAAAAGCAGCTCACAGTTTTAGGAAGGAAAAGAAGCATACAACCCCAAACTAGTTTTCAATTTGTATTACTGAATTTTCTGACTCTTTCTGTACCTACTTCATTTAAGCGTTTGGAATTGCTATACCAAGCTAATGTAGGCAAGTGTTGGCAGACATTTAAGTTCCATATCAGAAGCAATTCCTGAATAGCCATCACTGCCCTGGTCTGCCAGTCCAAGTGTATTCAGAGGAGACCAAACACAAATGGAGGAAGATATTAGCTAAATCCTCTTTTCCTTTGGAAGTGTGCAGTAGGCCATTGCCATGACAAAAGCCAAGTTACAAATCACAATCTCAAAAAGCGTTTTCTTCTTTTAGAAAAATGAAAAGCAATAGAAACTCAGTCTTCAAATTGTCCCTCAGTTTTCAGCTGAAAAGATGACTCTCTATGTAGTCTATTACCTGGCATTTCTTTTTTTTTTTTTTCCCCTTCAAATTCTTCCCTAAAAGACTTTGTTGGGAGAGGAATAGAGGACAAGGCTGATTCTCCCTATATTGGCTCATGGAGGGCTTCCAGAGATGTTCTGCTTCTTTAAATCCCTCATCACATGAATATACCTCTGTCTTTTGCTGATGGAACCAAGTTGTAGCTGATAGAATAGAAACTTCGAGCATATACACCCTATGCCTCAGTACTTTTCTCGTTGTTTGCAGCGTGATTATAAAAAATGATGCATACTGCTGTTTATCCTTTTCAAAGTGTGCGTTAACTGCTGCCGTTCAGGATTCCAAAGGGAAAAATATAATAGTTTTTCACCTTGTGTGTAAACCTTCTGTTGTTACATGGAGTTTAGAAACAGAAAAGCCTGCATTAGGAAGGAACCTCTGGAATTACTGGCATAATCTTCAGGAAGAAGTCAGGGCCATAGGTCAGGATATTCAGACTCTGTCAAGCTGACCAGCTTTTTCAGTGAGAGAGATTTCACCAGTTTTTGGGGCAACCTATTCCAGTGTTGAAGTGATAGTGTTCCATGTGTTCAAGTGTGCATGTTTTGGAATTTATTTATATAGCCAGACATAATTTCTCCTGAGCAAATTGTGCAGGTTGGTTCTCGTTCTGTTGGTGAAAGTCCTTGTGAAAAGAGTATCCCACCCTTCTCTGTACCTATGTTTTATGTACTTTATAAAGAATATTTTGACGTGCCCCCTAGGCCTGCTTTTTTCCAGGCTAAGCAAACAGAATTCATTCAGCCCTTCTTCATTTGTCATGTTCTCCTGCTCTCTAAACATCTTGGTGGCATCTTAATGGATTCACTTTTCTTTTCAGGCCTGTAAAGGTCCGTATGTTGCCATGACATTTGCAAGTATGGTTTTGATGGTGTTGGATGGGGTTTTTGGTTGCTTGGTTTTGTTTGGTTTGGGTTTTTTTGTGGTTTTTTTTTTTGGATGTTGTTTTTCTTTGTTTGTTTTTTTGTTTTTCTGTTTTTTTTCTTAAATGCTCTATCTTGAGTGTAATTTGGGGAAGGTAAAAAAAGTACACTTTAAAATCCACTGCTCACCTTTAACATGACCTCTGACGTTTTTGACATAAAGCTGGGTATTTTTCCGAGGTCAGTTAGTTTACTAATTTATTTTATTACTTGCCAAAATTAGTTATGTCATTATTCAGCCTTCAGGCTATTTTTATTCATATATATTCTTTAAGATTGCAATAAAGCATAAGGTTTGGAGATTTGGAATTATTTTTTTTATTTTGTTTCTCCCCTGTGTGCTTAAAATTACAGCTGTGTAAGGTATGACTAGGTATTATTAATCTTTAAAATACAAATGTATATAGGAAGTTATTAATAGGATGGAACTGAGAAATTCAACAGTCATCAGCTAAGGTTTGGGAAAATTGTCAGAAGAGAAAAAAAAATCCCACCTATTTTAAAACCTGAATATATGTGCAGAAATTGGAGAGGAATTCTTTCCTCCTAAGTCATGAACATGTTACCAACCTGCTTTCTACCTGAAGAAACAGATACAGGTGCATGTATCTACATTAGCATTTTAATTTGGATCAGGAGTGTTGATTTGGTACAAATCTCTCAATTATCTTCAGCTTCAGTTCATGCTGTGGAGCAGTTCTGGGGCAAGTAAACAGGATTCTTTTCAGATGAAACTTGGCTGTAAGGTGTGCCTGAAGATTATACCTAACATACTCTAACTGCTGTGGGCATTCTGTCTCTTGGGATTAGAGTAGATCTATTCACATATTCTCTCCCCTCCAAATACATATCTCTAGTAGATATTGGGCCCTAAGTGCCAAGTTTTTACAGAAACAAATTACTGTAAATTTGTGGTACAGAATGTAACTACTCATTAACATTGGACATAACTTGGCTTGATATGGTTCACAACAGGGAGCTGTGCATGTGTATGTGGGAGGAAGAAAGGCGGACAGGAAAACCAGTACAGAAAACCTGGCAAACCCAGGCACATGAGGGAAACTGTCAAGGATTTCGTTTACAAAAGAAAAAAAAAAAAAATAGGATGGGGAACACGTGTGCTAAACGTATTTGTATTCAGAATATTGCCCATTTTTGATTCTAAGACTCATTATTTAAAACCTATATATGCAGCGATTAACATCCTTTTAAAAAAAGAATCATGCTGGTACTTGTAGTGTGAAGGGAATTGTTACATTCTGTGCTTGATATAAAGGCTTGTGGTTGTTTGAAACAATGACGTTTATAGCAAAACAAACCTTTTAATCAGGCATGATGAACTGGAATATCTACCTCAATGAAGGAAAATAAAGTGAAACACTTTTCCTCCAAATAGAATACATGATCTGTTGCTTCAGTGGGACAATCATCCTATATAAGCCATTGGGATGTTTTTCACCCTTAATTGCCTGTCAGTTACAATTAGAGGTGCTAATGTAACTCTGAAATGCTACAAATTACTTGTGGCTTTTGCTCCTTGGGTATTCTCAGCCAATCTTGCACCAAAGATGACAGAATGACTGAGATCTCTCGCTGAGTCTGTTATTAAGGTTTGCTTGTTATACTCCCTGGGTACAGTTACTCACTCAGTGTGGATTCAGTATTACGGGTGTAAAGATGCCTGTGGCATCATTGTTATAATAGCAACTCATGCAGCTGTACTGGCTAAAAAATCACTGTTTTTAACAAAGTTGTTATTAGCATGAAAGCCTATGATTTTCACAGTGTTATGGGGACTTACTGTTCCACAGGTATTTGCCATTGTTTTTTCTGTTATAATGAAGGAGTTGGCATGTTTCAAAATCCCACTGCTATGATCATCTAGAACAAAGTGATCGTCGTAGCAGAATGACAGAAATTTTTGACTGTTGGGGGAAACATGAACTGAAAGCGGGGTGCTGAGGACAGTGATTTTCTGGTTCTTTCATTTCAGTCAGCAGTAGCAACAGGTTACCTGGTCCAGCAGTAATAAATAAAGCAGAAGAGACAAATCAAATGAATAAATGAACACTATAATACTATACTCTGTGACTGGTAGAGAAAAAGATAAAATGCAGGAGAGTCACAGAAGGGTAGGCAAATGCTTCAGTCTGTGCAGCAGGGTAGGTCTGATTTTCTTCCACTATTAAAAAGTTATCAAGTGCAGTCATTCAGTACACTTTCTTCATCTTGTTTTGAAATAGCTGCTCTGCATTTCTCCAGTCTTAGAAATTTCATTGCTTTTTGAAAAGGCAAATTTCTCTGACAGTGAATTAAACTCTCTAGTATTTGCTACAGAGCTGGAAAAAGACCCCAAAACTTCAGGTTGTTCAGATTGTATAAACCTGTTGGCCAAAATCTGGTAACATGAGTGAAGTGTACAAAGTGAGGGACCTTCAGTATAATCACAGTGATGGATAATTAGGTAAATTGAATGACTGCAAAGCCTGAGTGTTAAGATCTTTCCTTTCAGCCTGTGCCTACAAGGTGAAATGCCAGGGTTTGAAAATAATTTGAAAATAGGAAAAAAAATTGTTAGTTTTCAAGACCTGAATGGCTTTCAAAGAGGTATGTTGGGTTTTTTTGTGGGCAAATTTTGAAGACAAATATGTGTTTGTATGCTAGGGAAGTTTTTATTTTGGATTATTTTTTCTTACCTCAGCCAGGCAAATGCACAATTGCTAAAATTATGTAATTGTTAAGAATTGCAAAGACAAAGTTGTATACAATAGCTATTTAAGATGTGAGAAGTAATGATGTTTTTATAAAATTAGTAACTACTAAGACTATTTTTTGCATGACAAGTATGCATTATTTTAGAGATGGAGTGGCACTGAGCTATGTACCTACTTTCTTTGTGTGCCTGCTGACTCATCTGAGGTAGGAAAAACATTATGTAAACTGAAAGCATTAATATACTTGCCATGTAGACTTAAAAGATCAAATCACTGGCATGTGACATTATACAAGTGAAATCTAACATGATACTTGCCAACAAAACCTTATTAGATGAATATGTCATTCTCATGTATGAGTGTTTAAGTGTGTGTCAACTTAACATAGTATTAAAGACTTTGAGTAGCAAATTTTGCAAGTAGCAAATTTGTCTGATCTACTGTTCCTACTTATGTAGGAATTAAAATTGCCTAGCATTATAACTTTTTATATTGTAGCAGTTTGATTTTCAGTATTTCTTAGATACAGAAATTATTTGGAGGGCTAGACTGCAACACTAGCAGTATCACCACAAATATACTTTTTGAAATATTTTTCTTGCTGAATGGAAATGTTTCACAAGCTGGCATCTCTGCGTGCCTGGCCTATGGGAGAGAAACAAAGCAGGACCTTTTTCTGTTCTAAAATGCCTTGAGGATGAAGTTTTCATATTTTCTACTCTAGGACATTACATCTCTAGTCAGGGAGGTGGACTTAGAGTCTAAATCAGCTACATTTTAATGCCACCACCACATGGTTGTTCATGTGCCTTAATTCCTGGTCTGCAAACAGTGGGAATAATGGAGCATGGTTTTAACCTGTACTCTAGGCATGTGAGTTTGGGCTTTTTCCTAGGCTAATCTTCTTAGTCTTTCTAAACAGCACATAGAGCTGGATAGGCTGCAGGAAGGTGATTGGGAAGCCCTGAGCTAAGCTTCTTCTCTTAGCAGCTCTTTTGAAGAAGCACCTATCTTTCTCCCACAATAACATAGGAAGCCTTGCCCAAATCCCTCTGATTCATCTTTCTTTCAGGTTTCCTTTCCCTTGACTGTCATCTGCATAAAGTCAGACCATGAAAAGGCATTTTGGAAAGTAAATGCAGTCAGAGGAATACTGCTGAAATCAAAGAACCTGCTTATGTGTGTAGCTAGACACAAAAAAAGTGCTTGCAAAGCTGTGGTATTAGATAATGAAGTCTTTGAGGAAGAACCTCTGTTTGGCAGTTATTTGTTAAAAAAATAGTAACCAGCAGGCTCTACTTTTGCAGTTGATGACTGTAGTATTTCTTTCCATGTTTTTGTTTAGATAAAACTGTGTTTAGGCTGAAGCTCTTGCAAAGATTGGCTGAAACTTTAAAAGCCACATAATCTTTCAAATATTTCATACGTGCTTTTCACCAGAGGATGACAGTTTTACTTTTGTATAAAGGGCTTTATGATAAACAGAGAAAGAACTGTGTTACTGTATTTCACACATATGGCTGTATTTGTGAAGAATTTTCAACTCTATTACCACACCAGTGTGCCTATACCCAAAGACATTATTTCTGTTTATTTAACACTACTTTTTCAGATATGGGATAGGTATGCTTGACCCATTTGTGATCTCTAGAGCAGAAGGTGATTAACTGCGGCTTTTACTCCCCTTAGTGCTTGTAGATATCTAGAAGAAAGCTATAGAAAGGCCTATAAAAGGGAAAGAAAGAAGGTCTGGCACTCAATCAGACTGTGAGAGCTGGAATTATTGTCAAACTGGACTTTTTTTTCTAAAAAATGATAATTTAATAGAAATATTTTCTATTATTCATATAAAATTAACATAGGTTCTATACCACAATTTTTTTCTCTTTTGAGACTCTAGTAATTAACTGGATGATAGAAAAGGTGGATTAAGCTATGGAAGATCAATAGCACCCTGAAACAGGATGGAAGATGCAGCAGTGGCGTGTTTCTGGCTTGTATTGAAAGCATAACTGCTATGGATGTTTTGCTACTTCAAGGGCTGGACAAGTAGATCTACTGGGAAAAAAAAAAAAACACAAACAAACCACCAAGCACTCTAAATTTCTGTTTTGCTTTGTGTATTTCTTCAACCAGACATTTACTTCCTTACCAGTTTATTAGGTGTGCTTACTGGAGCCAGTGGGTGCTGCAAGGAGATGTAGAACACAATGTTAAAGGAAAATAATCCTCCCACGCCACCAGTATTTGTTTCTGCTCTTGTTGGCCTGGCTTATTCCCCAGTTGAAGATGATGATATTAGCACTGCAACTTTGGATCCTGGCCCCTTGAGTCCTTTAGTTTAAAGCCCACCTACCTCACTAAGTTGGCCAGACTGCTGCCACATATTCCCTTGACTCTTCTAGGCAGGTGGTACACCAGTTGTGTATTTTCAACTCTACTCAGCATTAAGAATGGCTAGTTCAGAATAATATGGCCACCACGGTAAGCAGGGCATGAAAAGGGCAGTTTCTGCTGAGTCCTAAGATGTGGTCTTCACACAGCAGTGTTGGGTTCTTCCATGTTCACAAGAGTTTTGGGTCTGTTTAGTAATCAGCTCTTTTGTGTCATTTCATTGTGATATTGTCATGATAGATACTGACAAGTGAAATTGCTATGAAGAAAAAAAGATAGAGAAGGGTTACTGTCAAAAAGATATAGAAAGAAGTAACACTGATTATGTCAGAGAAAAAAAAATGGTGATTTATGGAAGCTTGACATATCTTAGTTCCATGTATTTTATTCTGGCAGTGCTCCTTTTACTCCAAATTAAGTATCTCTATAATAGAATTAATAGATATAATGACACTCTCTCTATATAAAGGCTGAAGTTGTCTCTGAAGTTCTCTGACATGCAAAACGTTAAAAGTGCAAATTGGTTTTTGGTGGTTTGCTATTTCCAGGGATTTGCACAGGTCAGAAAAGTCTTTACCTGATTTAGAATAAAAGTCATTGCTATTTCTTCATATATTCTTTGCAAAAGAAAAAGCCAGCAGGAATTCTGCACTGTCAGCAATTCTAGGAGACAGAACAAGAAATCCTGTGGAGTCAGCCATGGCTCAGCAATTTTGCAGCTGTATAGCAGGGGGGTACACTGGAGTTGTCGCAAAGTCATATGATGGTTGAAGTAGCCTCTGGAGAACGTCTAGTCCAGTCCTCTGCTTTGAGCAGGGTAACCAGCAACCTGGAGCTGGTTGCTCAGGGCTGTGTTTTGTCAAGTTTTGAATATTTCCCTGAAAATCAGCTTTTCTGGCCTGGCATTGTCCATAACAATTGTCCAAGCTGATCTGTGAACAGGTCCAAGTCTTCTCTCTCTTCTCTTCTCCCAACTTAAGCAGGGCTCTTGAGGTTAACTGAAAGTATGTTTTTAGCTACTTTGTGGTATTTCAAGTGCTGTACATGGAAGCTGAGCTTTAGACATTGCTGCACAGCTTGCAGGATTTTGAGTCTGTGTCCTATTTCTTCTTGTGCTACAAGCAAGCCTACTTTTAAAGTTGCAGTTATACACCTCATGTCCATTCTTGATTTTGAACAATGTGTCCATGCAGAAGCTGTCATTTTCCCGTTGCCAGCGTGTTGCTCTGCTAATGAGGACATGTCTTCACTGCTCAAAGGAGTGTGATGCAGAAGTCCCCAAGGTAGTGCCTCATCAAGCTAGCATGTCCACCTGGCGCTGTATGGCAGCACCCACCACTGGCAGCAGTACAGCTTACAGAGCATTTCTTAAATTAAGTCCTGCCTAGCAAAGTTTCTTCTACTGCTGGATCTGAAGATCATATTTTCATGGCTGCAACATTTAGTAGCTCACTGTAATTGTGTGAGCAAGTACACTTGATAGGGACCTAAAAGAATTTCAGTCAAGTACCTGAACCTAATCTTGGGAAAAATACAAATAGCAGGAAGTGTAATGATACAGAGCTGTATTACAAAATTTCTCACTCCTACTCTACTTGTATTAATCACCTGTGACAATCTCTGGTAGAAATGTCTAGCACAATGCAGGCAGACTGGGTAGAATAAAATGAATATTTACATTTCCATTGTGAAATTGTATTTATGTATCATGAGCTGACTGAGATTATAAAAAAAAAAATCTATTTGGCTTTCTTTTAGAGCACTTCAAAGATTTTGTGTGTATGTGTGTCTGTTGTAGATTTAATATCCATTCCAGTACTCCAATGCCATTAATTTCTCACAAGCTGTTTAATTGCAATGCACATTGTAGTTTTCCTTCACAGGAAACTAGTTAGGAAGGGTAAATACCATTTATGGTATGGATACGCTTGTCGTATGTAAAATCAAGATTTGAATTCTGTTCTAAAAGCATAATCTCTATATTTTGAAAGCTGCAAAAGAGACCTGGAAGTGATTAAAGTGATAAAGGATCCACAAGTTAGGATTTTGTTTTTTTCCATAAGAATATCAAATTCTTTCTCTTTCTCCTAATATTCTGTCCTATTTGCTTTTGCTGACACAGAAAGCAACATGGCTTTTTCTCAGCACCTTTACTAATAGTTAGATGACATCTATATGATTAATTTGACTTTTGAATTACTATTGGTGGTAAAAATTTTAAACGATGCAGCATCTTTGAAGGCTAATGCAATAAAACCAAAAATTATATAATTTAAATGTCAGCTTTCTTGGGAAAGAAATGCAAAAAAATATTGTCTCATGTGAAGATGAAATTAAATTCTTTAAGCGGTTCTACGTATTTCCTGTGTGGTTAGTAAAATATTAGGTGAAAAATTGCTAGTGGTAAGAAATTATGCCCAAATCACATGCTCAAGAATATTAGTATCGAAATTGGTGATTTATAAATCTGTGGGCAACAGCTTTTATTTAAATCATTCTGTCTAAGGTATTAAAATGTGCTCAGAAAGTCCCTGAAATCTTTAGGCTTTGAAAATTTCAAGCTCCCTTGTTTAGTCCACATTTTTTATGAATTTAAGTTCTTTTTTTTTTTTTGTGCTGAATTGCAACACATTGCTTTTTGTATTTTGCTATTACTATTTAAGCTTCCAGCTATAAGTTTTCTTCCATTGTAGAAAGAAACATCAATCACTAATTACAAAAGCCAGACAAGCAAGCATTGTCATAAAACCCACTTAACTCATTTTCCTTATCTTCTCATTCCTCTTCCCTACTGTACCTATTCATTTACCTACAGAAAAATAATTTTTTTTAAGTACTAATATTTCCTATTTTCTTCAAAATACTAATTATTATTTTAAATAATGTAGTGCAGACAAGAAAAAAATCAAAATAAAGTATCATGATATCAATATCTGCAATTTACTTGTATTTGAGTGCATATGAACATTGGGAATGTGTATATATCTGTTGAGAAACGTTGTCCATAGCTGAAGTAGCTAAGGATGTAAATTCATTATTAATGCATAAAATATGCATTTATACCTTTTATTTATGTATTATTTATTTACATATAAATTCTTTTATTTATTATTTATTAATGGGGACCTATACTAGGTTCCATAAATTATTGAATTAACTGTGGTTTAAATGCATCAGCTGAACAAATAAGTTAATGAAAATGCCTCCCAGGTTCACTTGTAAATGCCAGCTGCTTCCTACCTCCCTGACAATGTCATAAAACCCCAGTGCAACTACTGATGGTGTGGAGCAGTCACACAGCTGTAAAGTTACACTGTCTATATCAATCTGCAGTAATTCAGGCTCAAATCACTGAAGCTTTTTGGATGGAGTACAGCTGGATGTGGCATCACATAAGTTTATAAGTTTATGTGTATACATGTATGACCTTTAATTACTTTTACAGAAATCTCCATAACTCTGCTGAATATCTTACCTAACACTAGTTATTTTGAAAAATGTGGTACAAAACAAGCTGTTACCAATGGACTGAGCAGAACCAGAAAGCATGTATGAAGTTCAACACCCATGCTTGGCTGCCAGAATCCTTGGAGTAGGGTGATGTGTACACCATGATGCCGTGGCCTGATGAAATCCCAGGCCAGTCAAAGAAGTTCAGCACCTGAAGGTCTGATCAGTGATCAATCATAGCTTCAGTCATTAGACAGAAATATGCTGTGGAAAGAAGCACAGTTCGAGTCAGGACAGAACACAGGTTGTATGGGAAAATTACAGTGTGAGAGAAGACAGAACTGGAGATTATTGCCATGTTTCAGCATGCAGGAAAAATAGTGCATTTTAGATTTTCACAATGGCTCAGGTAGGGGTACAAAATATAAAAGATACCATAAGACAAATTATTAAAAGGACAAATGGACCAACTGTATGGCATGGTGAAAGAAGACTAAAGGAAATAAGTTTGAAAAAGGCCCAGAAAGTCAGCCTCTGTGTCAAAGACTATTGTATAGTGGCAACAGTTCTTTAAATCACTTTAGTTCTCTAAATGTGTCTTCATTTCGTGGATTTAACTAGCCTGTTGCATGTGAAACAAGGGGTCACATCCATATTTTTAAAACTACAGAAGGCTGAGAAAGTAAGTCAACTTGTCAACATCTCATGGAGTTGTACATACATAAGCTATAGATCATTGTTTCCCTGAGAGTATCAGAGAGAAAAGAAATGCAGAAAATGAAGAGGCCATTGGGCAAATTTCATGATGGAACAGTCAGAGATGCCTACAATGTACAGCAAACCAAAGATCAACATTTTACTTTGAACATATATGTGAGCTGTTTCTTAATGACTGTTTCATTTCTTCCTGTACTCAGACAAAGACTTCTAAAAAGGAGGAACAAATGTTCTATTATATATTAAAGTATTCTTTTGGTACTCTTTGCTATTAACCACCAAAGCAGAGATGAAAGCAGCGTCGAGTGTTACCTTGAAAAAATGAGGGAGTTTGTTTCCTTACGGACTTCAGTCCTATTAATTTATTTATCAGTTTGCATCTTTCAGAAATAGCTTCTTGACAGTCATCTCAGCATTTGAAGTGCCTGTCTGCTTTGCTTGGTAGCATCCACTTTTTCCCTAGACCTTCATGAATCATTGAAGATGACCATTCAATGAGCTTTTAAAAGCATCTATTGTCAGAAGTTTTTAAGAACATAAATAGTGGTTCTGGGTATCTTACCTAAATACAGTAGGACATGGTTCCATGCAGTAATTTAAAATGTGATGCATTAATATGCTATTTCTGTGGATTTGCAGAGGTAGGTTCTTTCAAATGGAGTGGAACGTTTATTCTTTCTATTCGATTTTGTGTGTCTATCTTTTCTGGGTGTTTTTCCCTAATCATAATTTTATGAGTTTTATAAAAATCATAATCTTTTTTTCTTGTATTGTTTTTGTATTTGTTCCTTGGAAGGTGCCACCATGTGATACACATGTGGCAGATGTGCAAAATTGAGATGCAGAAAACAAGATATGCAGCTGCCCCAGTGAAACTGGGTCTGACTCCAGCCCTGAGTACTCTGTTCCATTTTAGTGGGGTTTGTTCTGAATTGAAGCACTTGTTGATGATATCACAGAAGGGATAATAGGAGGAAAAATGAAAGGATGCATTCCAGAAAATAAAGAATTATTATAATGATTTGTGGCTCCTTTATGTTCATTTTCCTACAGTATCCTCTTATTGTTTCTTTCATATCTGAAATAACTTGCTAATGACTGTGCTGTGAGCTGCAGTATGGAATTCTCAAGTGTGCAGTCTCATAAGAGTCCACCTTTTTCCGTTCTCTTTATAGTGTAATAAATTCCCAAGAGAATTCAGAGGGAGTACTCAGAAGCAGTCTGTGCATTCAGTAACATTATCTCCAAGGTGCCTTTATTAGTGACATAGTGCTGTTGTTCATTTTAAAGAGTGATTTACCATTGATCATTATTATTATTGTATGTTTTTAAGCAATTCTGAACAATTCCGAGTTATATATTTATATTGCACTTGTCATTCTGATATCCAAATACCAAACAATGGTATTGCTAGGTCAAAGTCTAAGTAGCATCTTCATCTTTTCGTCTGTCATGAGAAATGGGGAATGGTTGTGCCTGCAGTTTGCTTAGTTGCACTTTTTAAAATAGCGGCATTGCTCTTAGGGATGAAAGCTGGCTTGAGGTTGTTTAAGGATGTAAAGTTAGGCCACTGTCAAAAAACATTTTGTGGATAAAGATGTGATGCAGTAGGCCTTTCAGTGACCACTGAGATTTTTAGGCTGTCCTTTTACCCAGGAAGAGAGCTCAGTAGTTTACTGAGAAAAATTGCATTTTGCTGTGAGTACATCTGAATTACATATCTTTTATAGAAGCATGGCAAGTAAATCTGCTCAGTGAGAGTTCAGTGTTAGCATCCCAGAAAAGGAAGAAATGGGGAAACGAAAGATGGGGGTTGGAACTAGATGATCTGAAGGTCCTTTCCATCCCTAACTCTTCTATGATTCTATGAATTTTGAGGAATCTTAATATGCCTTGTGTGAAAAACAATGTTCTAAGCAAAATGATAAAAAGTTATTTGTGACTTTTTCTAGTTTCACAGGTGCATAAAAAGATTAATGTCAGGGAATAGTTCTGAAGTAGCAGAACACTAATCAAGATCAACTACTCATGTTTATTATTTCCTATTATATTGCTTCTTCATTTTTCTTTTCAGGTATCCATCCTCTCAGAATAAAATATATAGTTTGAATATTAAGTGATACCTTTGTTCATGTCTTCAGAGTAGTTGCTTCAAAATAAATGCACTAAAACATTTTTGGCTCAAAGGCTGTCAAATTAAAAACTACATTAAAAAATTTAATTAGACAAAGAAAAGTGCTGGAGATGTACTGCTGTCATTACTTTAGATATTCAGCTTCTGCCATATTGGAGAGCTCTGTGGAAATTGCTTTGTGGTTATTTACATTTCTGGTTTTCAAGTACCTGTGAGTTTTATGCTAAAGTTTTAGAATTTCTTTCCTTATCATGTTAGCATCTGAAATAATTTTCCTACTTTTTTAGCTGTCTATCCATGTATATAGGGATGTTTTATTGATTATATAAAATCACTAAAGAATTACTATATTCTGTGCTTGTGAAAAACTTAATTAGATATTATTTGATTGTTCTGTTGTGGTGGTGTACTTGGTGTATTTACATTTGTAGCACAGCAGAAAATGTAAAATTTTGTTTATTAGCAAAACAACAGCTAAGTATTTCATTAGAATTTTTTATAACATTTGCCAAAACCTTAAATGTATAACAGCCATAATATTTGCTTTACTTCGAATGCTCTGTAAACTGAAATTGATCAGGGCCCAAGAGGTAATTAGATATTTTCTACAAGATAAATCCTTTGAGTTACAACAAATACTTAGAAGCAGCTTTGGGCTTATAGGTCCCCTGAGCTGGAAGCGGGCAAAAATGTTAGGGCAAGCTGATCATATCTATGCTCCCTGTTCTTATTTTTCCCTTGTCATCATTTAAGGCCACTACTTAAATGATGACAGAGAATACTGGGCTATGGCTTTAGCCAAATAGCTGTTCTTACACTCATATATTATTTTAGGAAACTAATTTTTTAAAAATCAATTTTCCATTTTTCTTATTTATGAGGTATATTTTGATAATCTTAGCCCTAGTTTTGAAAAGGTTCATATTTATTTCTGAATTTATGGTTGTATGTTACTGTGTTACACAGCTGAGTGGGATACTATTCATTCCTTGGAGAGGGTGTCATAAAACACAGATACACATTTTGTCAGGTTTTCTAGTATTTGGAGAAGCATCCTCTTCTTTGATTGCTGTAGTAAGGAGAAGTGTATACCAAATAATGTTTAAAGTTATGTTAAAATTTTGGAAGATTGAAATTATATGTCATGTTTGGAAATTGCTACCTTGTATCTCATTTTTATTTTTATTACAGAAAAACAGTAACAAAAGGTGAAATTCCCAGAGAAATTCTCCCCCACTGTCTCAAGGTGATAGGGGTCCTTGTGGCCCGTGGGCCTGAAGGGTCTCCAGGGACAGCCTTGGGAGGGCTGGGAGAGGGCTCGTCTCTTTGGTCAGGTTATTTGGGCTCCTCTGCCTGACCTTCTCCCACTGTGCTCCTTCCTGTTGATAGAAATGACCCTTTAATTGTATAACCTAACATGAACCATGGAGCTTTTCTTGATTTTTTTCTAAGTTTATACTGCTTTGCTCTACAAATACAATTTATAGGTTGTAGGATTTTTGCTTTTTCTCCTTTTCATCTCTGAAAATAGCAGGGATGCAGGTTTTATATGCAGTTTAAGCTTGTCAGCGCTTACATTCAGTTCCCTTTTTAGCTGCAGAAATTTCAGCCCTGTTTCTTCTGCCTCAGAAGGCAGGCGATTTGCCAGATTACAGGTGAGGTCCATAATTGTGCTGGAAATTTTCGAAGAAGAAAACAGAAAAAGAAAACCAAGTTTCTGAGGCCAGAAGGAGAGGAGAAAATAATCACAACTGTGTTATGGGTATGTTCATTTAGGAGTGGGGAGACCAAGACCGTGCCGTTTGGGCTTATTTTTTGTTTGTTATTTGCTTTAACAGGTGATCAGTGGTAATGGAAACAGGTATTCTGCTGTTTTTCTCCCTTGCTTATTCTTCTTTTGACCTCAGATGCATTAATATCACTCTGCATGGGGCATCTTCTGCATATGTAGGTATTTTAGGGGCCTTAATGTTCCCGTATTGACCTTCTTGCTATTAGTGGAAACTAAGCACTTCTAAGGCAGTTCTGGTCAAACAGAGAAGCATGCCACTAGTTATATTTGAGGCCAAATACCATATCGCAGGTATTTAATTAGAGCCTTAGAGAGGACGCCCCTCATACCCCCTCTCCCTAAGAAAAAACAAAACCAAATCAAACCTTGACAACGAGCTGATGTTGTTAAGCAGGAGAATAAAGAATCTTTTGGAAGTGAAAAGGCATCCTTCAAACCCAGTTGGTGTTTCTTCATTTTGTCT
>JAOEHY010012589.1:0-23035 GCA_025447955.1 Psilopsiagon aurifrons
AGGGGGGGGTGGGGGCTTTTTTGTTTGTTTTTTTTTTTAAGGAAAAAAAACCCCTAACAAAATCTGATATGTTAAATGACCTAGCAAAAAGAGTATTGGACTACTTAAATAGCCACTAAATTCTGTGCTCACTTATAGTCTTGCAAATGCTGGTAGGCTCTACTTTCATGGATAAGCACACCCTAAAGAGATTACAACATTTTAGGCAAAAGGCGATTGAGTTACAGCGAGGATTAAATTACAGAATTTGGTAAGTGTATAGTATCATATATCAGCACATCCACCAGTTTAGTTCAGGAGATAAATTAGTAAAACTATGCAAGAAACTGAATAGCCTCTTATGACAGTTTGATGCATTATTGATTTTTTTCCCCATTTTTATTTCCAAAACAAATTTCATTTAATTTTCATTATTTAATTCCCATCAATTCAAGCAATTCACAGTCTTTTTTGGCTGCTGAATGTCTGTGTGCAGAACACATTTAAGTAACTGAGCGGAAAATTCTGTCATAACCATGCTTTTTCCTCCTAACTGTTGGCAGTTAATTCTCCCAACCCACTGAGAGAGTTACAACCAACTTAATTTTTACATATGAAGACTGGAGAAAAAAATTTTATGGGAACACAGACAGTTATCAGTACTCCAGCATTCCAGGTTATTACTCATCTAAAGAAGCAATTATTCCTTGATTCAGCTTACCAGGAAGTCACCTACGTATTTTTTGCCCTTCTGTTTTAAACAGAGGTTTCATAATACAGTTTTTGCCTTTTCATTTCAGTTGCTTACACAGGACACTTTAATGCTAACATAAAATGATCTGTATTACATCCACCAAAAAACCTCATTATTCATACTTTAGGCAAGCAAAGCAAAGATGATAACTCTTTTAAGGACTCAGTGCTGTTAAATCTTAAAAATAAAAATCATATTTCTAGGATATTTGTACACTACAGGGTAATACGAAGCAAGACAAACTATAACAATGAAGAATAACCAATTTAAGTATTTATAAAAATATGTCTCTTTATGGGAACTGTTCAAGCATAACCCAAGAAAGAAACAACTATATTCAGCCTCTGGGAACTTTTGCTAGACACATTGTTTTACATTTATATTAGATCATAAAACATAATTGATATTTTCAGAAGAACTGCTTGAACTACATGAGGAAAAGCTGCTTCAGCAGTAACTTCATGCTGGTCAACTAGAATGTAAAATCAACACCTACATATATGTTTCATATTTGGAAAAAACAGAGTATTTCACAGAACCAAAATACGTAAACTAGCACAATTAGTACAGTTAAAGTTACTCCTTACATGCAAGAATATAAAGTTATAGGTGTATTTTAAAACAGACAAAGAAAAACTGACAAAACCACAATAATATTTTTTGCATGATAAGAGAACAGAATGCAAAATGTATTTTACCAGTCCACGTGGCCTGAGGGACTACAGATTATACAATGATGACGCCTAAATCGTATAATAGCACAGAAGAATCTGTCATCCCAAGATTTCCTTTTACCTGTAATAAACTATTGTTCAGTTCATTCAATAATGGAATATTCTACTTGGGTCAATGACGGCAGCTCAGGCAAACAAAAGAAGCCTTTATGCTCCATCTAGATGCTGCAAGGTGCTTATTCAATTTCTTCTGCATCAGGAGCACTGTTCCTTACCTAATATGTATACATTTGCTGAGTGTTATTCAGCCTTTGTTGCTTCTGACCCTCACTTGGCATTTAATTCCCAGTCCACCAGGGTATTCATGCTTGATGGCACTGATGCACACACTGAATGCTTTATTTATTTAATAGCACAGGGAACGAAGCTATAAACTCTATTAGACAATATCCTGTTCAAAGATGGCAATGGTCGGTGTCAAAGCATTACTGACCCAAGTCTAGAGCACTGAATATGTCACTGAAATTTGGAGGACAGTATATAATGATTACAGATCAATGTTGCAATAAGGTTTCCATTCAGAATCCTATTTAATATTTTTCAGGAATACTATTATAGTACTGCAAGTGTTATGCTTGTTTTTATGTTCCCTATTTTTCAAAGATGCACATTAATCTTCAGTTAGTAGCAAAGAAATTTTCCCCCAAATAGTGCAGTCCTCAGTAAAAACTGCTGATACTACAATGGAATTTAAGATACATCCCTGTGTAGCTACGCAGAATAGTTTTAAAGCATGTCGTTCTGTAGATAAAGTAGTAGAGAGCTGACTGTAAACAATTCCTGTACAATCCAGTAACTATTGAAGAAAAATACTGACCTTCAGTCAGCTAAACAACTTTATCATTTATAACAACAGCAGTAACTTCACCTACAGTGGTACAGTATGGTCTTTCTCCTATTTAAGGCGACATTTTCAAACATAAAAACTCATCAATGTTATTCTCTCCAAAAGTCTATTATCTAAAACCAGATAAACAATATTTGACCAAAATATTATGGAAGTGACTAACACAGTTGGGACCTACAAAAATCTACCCATTTGAATACATTGACTAAAGGGAAATACCACACAGATGCTAATAGGTAACAACAGCAAGAGGTATTTTAGAGGAACTTAAAATTATTCTTGAAGCCAGGGACCTAAGATACATAACAGCCTATATTACCCGTTCTTTTTAATTATGTCTTTTAAAAAAGGTCCCCTGCTGTGCTTCTGAAATACTAAATAGCCTCCACAGCTACTTCACATACCTCATTCTAATTCATGATTACAATACCGTATTTTCAGACTATTCCCTCTTTACCAGCAACTACTTAAATGTGGGGGGGTGGGGGGTGGGAATCACTTTGTCTTCATTCCTATTTAAGCCATCCATTTGAGGCATAAGATTTGAAATGCAATAGATGCCAAGTCACAGTACGCAACATTTACATTGAGTTTCTGCGAATTCCAGGGTAAAAGGAATTCGAAAAAGTTAAGCATGCTGATTTATTATTTGCTAGGCAAAAAAGAAGGAGTTAAAGTTTTTCTTTTAAGTAGGACAGTGTGAACTGAGTAAGATTTGATTCCCATTTTTATTCTGCTGTGCACAAAGAATTTTAAGATTACAGCCACATATATGCACAGTAAAATGTTCTGCTCAATGCAGTAGACACTGCATTTCCTAACTGCCTAACTGCGCTTTCACCTTCAAATGCTAAAGTTGGTGTGTGTATTTATCCTATAAGCTGCAACTTTAACTATTAATTCTAAGAAGACTATGCCCTTGAGGTTCAAAAAATCTCGTTGTAAGACTCACTTAAAGATTCACCCACTTCAGATGACCTGT
This sequence comes from Psilopsiagon aurifrons, assembly GCA_025447955.1. Taxonomy (NCBI): domain Eukaryota; kingdom Metazoa; phylum Chordata; class Aves; order Psittaciformes; family Psittacidae; genus Psilopsiagon; species Psilopsiagon aurifrons. Next base: position 3,297 of record JAOEHY010012589.1, read on the forward strand.
CCTCCACAGGATTACTCCCAGAAACACTGATAGCCTTTTCCTTCTTTACTCTCTTCTTATGCCTAAAATACTACCAATTCTTTTTTAAAGAAAGAATTGTATCATTTGCATAGGAGAATTACCATTATTATCTCCCTGAGAAAAGAAGAGCAAGGTAATGGAGAGGGAAGGGAATAACTGAACACTTGGGGTCATAAGGACTAAGCCTTAAACAAAGACAGAATACAGAGTATTCATGAATTTGCAACAAGTCAAGATGTTTGAAAGACCGTGTTTCCTTTCTGTAAGCTCTTTCGCACTGCATATAAGAAAAAGTCAAGCTAACCCTGAAAGAAGCAGAATCTGATTTTCAAGACAGTTTCTCTGATAGGATGTAACTTGGGCTCTGTTTATCTGGAATAATGTTTGACAGCTGCATCCCACAAGCAACTGCTCTGATACATTGTCCCAAGATGGGTGAAACATGTATAACAAAATGAAATTTAAAGCAAGACAGACAAACGTTCAGCAGTAGCAGCCATTTTTTCTCCTTCTTACTACCTGGTGCAGTGCTGTGTTTTTGACTTTCAGCCTGGGAACAGCACTGATAACACCAATGGTTTTAGTTGCTGCTCAGTAATGTTTATTCTGACCAAGGACTTTCTGAGCCTCATGCTCCACCAGGAATGAGGGGAAGCCGGAAGGAAGCAGACAGGACACCTGACCCAAACTGACCAAAGAGGTATTCCATACCACAGCACATCATGCCCACTATGCAAACTGGGAGCAGCTACCTGGAAGGGTTAGATCACTGCTCAGTCAGGGTGGGTATTGCTCGGCGGGTGGTGAGCAGCTGTATTCTCTTCCCCTGTTATTTCCTTTATTATTATTATTGGTGGCAGCAGCAGTGGTTTGTGCTATATCTCAGTTACCGGACCCTTCTTATCTCAACCCATGGGAGTTACATTCTTTCCATTCTTCTCCTCACCCCTCCAGGAGCAGGAGGGAGGAAGAGGGGAGAGTGAGGGAACGGCTGCATTGTACTGAGTTACCAGCTGGGCTTAAACCACAACACCAAGTCAGACTAAATCCCCGTTTCATTGACTCATTTCTTGACTGAAAGACATGGGGACCCTGTTGGTAACTTACAGAGAAACCACCAGGTTTAGGAAGGGAATATAGTGTAATTCCTTTCCTTTTTTTTTTTTTTTTTCCTTTAAACATTGATTTTGAACAGCATGTTAGAAAGAAGGATGACAGAATCAATAGAATATAAGAAGCTCTTGTAATCTGGGTTTAGCTTCATAGCAACACCTCTAATCAAAGGCAGGGAACCCTCTATGGCATTTTGACATCTACATCTATCATGCAGATATGGCTTTTATTGAGCTGAATTAACAACTTTAATCAAATAATTAAAATCTAGCTGCCCAAAATGTCAGAGTAAAAGTAGTTTAACACTTCATCATTCTTGTAAAAGTGCAATTTTAATCTGCGTTCTATGCCAGCTGTTTTGTGGGTTTACAATAAAAGTAATCAAGCACTAGAACAGCAAAAGAAATTGCAGAACAGCAAAAGAAATGACACTACAGTAGCCTGCCACATGTTGAAATTAGTACCAATTTTACTCCATGGAAATTAAATCCACCTATAAAAACTGATAATACCTCAAAACTATAAGCAAGGGAATACTTAAAACATCAAATCCAACCTGGGTTCTATTTTTCTCTTTAAATAAAAGGAATCATAAAAAACTCTCATTTCCTCCCAAAAGTGGAAGTAAAAAATACCATGGGTTCTATCCTTCAATTTGTCTTCTCATATCCTGTTGCACTGAGAAAATATGATTCTCCAAATACAAACCAAGTTCAGAAAGACCAAGGATGAAGGCTGTCCTTGGAAAATGCATGAATGAGGATCACCACAAAAAATTTGTTTGGCTTTCATTTTTGCTGCTCCTCCCTTCTTTTGGCCAGGTGCTTTGTGGTTTGTTTTGGTTTAAGTAGATCACCCATGCTGCCTAACTGATCAGGGTTCAGACCACACTTCTGTAGGGAGGGGTAAACAGAAGTTGGAAACAGGTCCCAGGGGTGGGGGAGAAAGGTAGGATACTTTTTTTAAGTGGTCATGTTGGCTTATTTTAATTGCAAATGAGTATAATCTCAGTTTTCTATTACTCTCAGCAGTTGAAGGATTTATTAATTTAATTCATAGCAACTGAAATACAGACAAGGCAACAAGTATTTATAATTCTCCAAAACAGAGATCCCTTCTATTATTATGGGTACTGGTGTACAAGACCACTTCCACTAAGAGATATGACCTTTTCAAAACAAAGGAGTAAGTGTGAGATGGGGGAGGGAAAGGAGATGAAAGATGATGCCGGTGCCGCAGTCATTTTATGCTAAAGGTTCTGCTTATATGCGTAATAATTTGAGAGCTAACTTTCCAACAGCCTGTATAAATGGTGTGCTTTGTTTCAGGAAATGTCGTCTTCACTGAAATGCTAGTAATGTGTATATAATTATGTCAAAATAAAAACCACATTTTTCTAAAAACTTTGTTGCCTTAACTTTAAAAACAAACTCAGAGACTATTTTATTTTGCTACCTTGATGCCAATTATTTTGAGTTCTACAGATATGTATCTTTCTTTCAGCCAGGCTCTTTCCTTGCTAACTGCATTAACAATGTTAATGAGAAAACCACACTTTCCATACAGATGAAAAAAAACCTTCATAGTCATGGCTTCTTTTTTTTTTTTTTTTCACTTTTCATGGTTTAAAATGCAGAGTAAGTATTTCAAATTAAGAGACTTGTAGCATAGCAGTAGAGTCCCTATAGCAAAACACTTCCAGAGGGCCAAGCACTGTCCCCAAATGCACAGCACGGCTTTTTATTTCAGTGGGAGTCTAAAACAGGCAAAGATGACAAAAAACTAATAAGCACCTGGGGAAAAGATTAAGTAGTAAGAAAAAAATATATGCTATCTTCTACTCATTGTGGAAAGGTGACACACTTCTCACCTCTGCAAAGTGAAGAGTAATGAGACAATTCTGTCATATTTCGGCAATGCTACAGCTATGCCTAGAGACTGCAGCTAAAATTTCTGGCAAGAAATTTTCATTCCTGCAACTTGGAACCAAGTCCCAGCAAGCACCTAGGCTGATACATCTGAGATAACTCACAGATCAAGTTTCTAGGTTAAATTAATACATCCCTCTACTACTCACTTTAGGCTGAGTAAGGTGAACTGAATTTCATTAAGAAAATCTGGAAAGTGCTGTTTGAATTGGCAAGGAAATAGGGAAAGGTGGTGGGAGGCAGAGACTAGCAGCTGAACACATCTGCAGCCTCAACTACAAACCTTTCTAGAAATCCACAATCCTATTGGATGAAGGACAAAAAAAAAAAAGATGCAAGAACATGCGCGGAAGAAAGCTCTCTGAAAAATGCTCTCTTATCCAGACTGGCCACTAAACCAACGTTTACTTGAATGCCTTGATGGTTCTGGGAGATTAAGAATTGCCCCAAAAGGAAACACTGCAAAAGAAATGGATTATCAAGAAGCGAGTTCTAAAAACTTTTTTTTTTTTTTTTTTTTTCAACTGTAGACAAGCCAGAAATAGAGAGCAACAGCTGAAGAGGAAATTAGAAAGAAAATGAAACTCCTGTGGATGATAAGGAATTGAGAGGGTTCAGATCTCTCATGAGATTATTACAGCTAACAACCCAATTCAGAGAGATGCAAGATACATGTTACCATTTCTAACCCCTCACTGCACCAACAAATCTGACTAGCTACAATGTAGAAAATAAACATTACAGGCAAATATTTTAATTGTAGTGCCAATTTAGTTGGTTTTACTCTTTGTTTAAATGTTCTGTTTGTTTGGGGTTTTTTTTGCATCAACCCCGTTCAAACACATCACAACAGAGAAACCTGGAGTGGGTGACTACAGGCTTTCCTCCCCCAGACACCTTCCAAATACCTGCAATCTTATAAACTAGAAATTCTGCACAATATTTTTCATTATTTTAGTGTTCCATGTGAGAAACTGGGCGTTACTCATTACAAATGTCTCTAGCGCACAATTATTTGGACTGAAGAGGTTGCAGCTTTTCCTGCTTAAGAAGTATTTTCTTCCTCCACCCTAAAGAAACATCTTTTCTCACTGCTATCTGCCTCTGGCCCAGCGGGACACCTCACTGCCTGCAGGGCATCAGACAGAGGAGCATCTTCTGCCTGACACTCACAATGTCCCTTGGCAAGCTGATGGAGCAATTTAGCAGGAAATACATCTCATGGCTGCTGGTCCCATGTCCTGGACACAGGCTGGACACGTCAGGTAGATAAACATTTTTAAAAACTGATTAGTGTGAAAGGCTCACATTCCCGACTACAAAACTGTAAAGAGATAACAAAGATATGAAAATACGAAGCCAAAATTGTAGAGCTCGTTTCCCAAGGAAACCCTTCCTAGTTCTGTCACTGTCTTGGTTCACTCAGAGGGCTTTTGAGCTCCTCCTCTACCTATAGCTAACCTGCTTCAGAGAGTTACTCGCAGCTACATTTCCTCTGTTCTTTTGTTAAAGATGGAGTTCCCCCCAGGGCAGCTCACAGCACTTGCTCAGGGCTACCTTCCTCCCCCTTCCATCAAAGTGGAATATCTTAAGACTCCTTATCAGGTATCTCAGCCTTTCACAATTTCCAGCCCTACTCATATCATTCATGGCTGATATTTGTACTTTTCCCTCCTGTTTTCTGGAGTAAAAAATTATTTTTTTAAATGCAATGAAGGGGGACACCACAGACCCTGCACTAGGGAATCAGGTTTCATTCCAATAACGTTCAAGATCTACTATAATGTACAACTCCGGATTAGAAATATATACATAGAACTATTCAGCATATATGTAGCCCATTTATTACCTAATGCCTCTTCTTAATGTTTCATAGAGGTCACATGCAACATATGAATAACATGGCTAGCATCCAGATAGACAGCCGTTTCCAGATTACTGTCCACTACTGATTTGTGTCATTTTGGGGCTCTTGACACGATACAATGGAGTTCTCTCCAGCTGAATCTTGAGCAAAACCACCAAATAGAAATCTGTATTTCTGTACTACTTTAACAACCAATTTCTTTGTTCAGATTTAGATACATTAAGCTCCAATGACAGAAAATACACCATGTGAAGCGTGTACCTCACTGTAAGAGATGAAAGGATACAGTTTTAAAATAACAGCAATATTTTCTTTTTTAATTGCTTTAAATATTTCCTACATATCCCGAAGGCATCTACGGCCTTCTGCATGAGTATAGCCTCTTCTGCATGGTACAGGGCAACCTGTACATAAAAAGCACCATGTCTTGTCATCAACAGCTTGCCATATGAATTACCAAATCATAGGAAGATACTTGAAAATAATGACAAGTACACTTAGAAATAGAATTGAATTGCATAAGAATGTCACTTCTTGGCTGCTGACAAAACAAAGGAGATTACATACTGACCATAGGAAATATCAGTATGATAAAAACAATGGAAAAATTCATTTCTATAGCTCAATCTCCACCTCCATATATATATATATATATATATATACATTTTTTTTCCTTCAAAATATTGTGTGAATGTATATTAATGTAATGGTGTAATGTTGACCCAGAAAAAGCACACACTGTAGCAAAAAGAATTGGAGAAACAAAACAATTCTTCAGGAAATCATTATTTTGTACTTATAATACATAACACACAGTACAGTACTAAAGAATAAGCAGATTTTAATAACAGGATATAGAAATTAAATTTTCTTATGATATTCTGACATTTTATCTGAACTTTTTCATCATTAAAGAATTACTGTGTATTGTGTCATAAACATTACTTTGAAAATCACTTAATTTTTTTCAAGGATAAAATATTTCCTGTTTCATTAAGAGGTACTTTTTTCCATTAGAAGTTTCAAAAAAGAGTGGGGAAAAAAATCATGGTTTTGCAAAAGTGTCCAGTATTCTGAATTCAATTTGTTTCTACATGATCAATCCCAGCTGAGCTCATAGATCTCACGGTAAAACTTATGAAACAGCTACAACAAGTATCAGAAAGGCAAAAAATAGCTGATCCGAATTTCTGCTCTGGCTATTGCAGAATGAACAGATCAGATTCCCAGATGTTTATTCATAACTTGACTAGGGAAGCCATTAAAATGAAAATCCAAGTTAAAAGGTCTGGGGCCTTACCTGCCCTAGAGGTATTCTCTGAAAATCCTGTTTTTCCTGGTCTAGGAGTCACCTAAAGAAGTGACCCCTTGAACAACGCAAATGAGTTCTTCAGAGGCTTTAAATAAATCCCTAGGTGCAAGATGGTATTTGGTCTTTGCTATTTACCCACATCCCTCAGGTTAATGCACTTCAGCAGAAATGAGAGCTGAAAAATGTCACTGTCATAGTCTCCCGTGACTATGTTTTAGGCACCTAAAAGGCAGATACAATGCCTAATGGCATCTACAAACATACATTTTCCTAACACCAAAGGACTTCATGCACTCACAATGAAGTGGTTGCATCTATCTCTAAGCACATCAACACTTTTAAAAATACCTAGCTCTTGTGGCAGAAAATTAAAGCTTTGCTGAAACCAGAACACTGATGGGAGATAGAGGAAATAGTTACAGTAAATTTGATCCATCATAAAATTGTGCTGCCACAGAAAGGGTTAGCCCTGTGTCCTCCAACATGCCCCCAGTAATGCCCAGACCCTCTTGCCACCCTAGGGCTGGGAACCAATTCAGGTCAGCACCACAAGTGCCCTGCCACTGGGGAGAGAGGAAACAAGCCCTCCAGGGTGGGCAGAGGAGAAATACTCCCCTCCCCATTTGGCAGTAGGGTGGGCCACTGTGGGACTGAATTCACTGAGAAATCGTGATACCCATTTGAAGTCCCAAAGCCCATGAGAAAAAACCGACCAGCATTGGTGTTACGTTTCAAGTAAGCTCCAGCTTCACAGATTAGCCAAATGATTTTACCTCCAGAATCTGACTATGATTTAAATTAGGGTTAATTGATTTAAAGAAAATTCTTTGAGAACTTCATTGTTCTCTGACCTTCCTGAATTGCTGCCTACAAACTCAGAGACAGCAAACAATACAGATTAAGCACATGGAAAAAGTCTGAATTAATTTTAGGGAGCTGGATCCAATTTTCATCAATATTTATTTTACTTTAGATTGGCAGTAACAGAAACATGTGCTGCCAATCGTTAGATATGCAAAGAGAAGAGAAAGATCTAATCCATGACATCAAACCCCACACACTGATTTTCAAGGCAGTCTGATTTGCATAGTCACTGCATGCTCAGGTATTATTCCAGAATCATTCCTTTTAGGACTACAAATTCAGGATAGTTTCCCACCTGTAAAATGCAAAAGATACATCCATATATATATAGATTTATAACTATCCTTTTGGTACCTGCTGAGTTTTTAGTCAAAACTGCTCATCTGTGAATGCGTATTTTATGCAACAGATGCCTGAGGAAATGACTTGACTGTAAGTGAATTAATGTATTTTTAAAATACTATCTCCTTTAGCATCCTTAGTTTAAGAGGAAAGGACCTCTGCATGCACATCAGGGTTCCAGTGTTTATTCTCTCTGTATTTTAGGGCAAGGAACTTGCCTTTTCATTCCATGATTTATTCTTTTATGAAGAAATTTTAACACAACAGCACTAGAAGGTAACTGTTCATAAAATGTTCTGATGACACTGTGCAGTGGAGAGCTCTGCTACACTGTGCTACACCTTCTCAAGCCTTCAAGCTCCTTTTTTCTTTCTAAAATTCCCTGTCAATAACTTTCCGCTATCAAAATTTTGTTTCCTTCTCCAGACACTTACACAGAAGAGACGGAAGCAAGGAAAAGGAATGTACCAGCTAATGGGATTCGTGGTGGTTCAAGGTGAGAACATGGGAAAGCATTCTGAGTCCCAAGTGTCCATGCTGCCCAGTGAACCTGCTCAGTTCACTTACGGAGTCAGGTCCCCAGAACAACTACGCTGACCCCACAAGCAGGCTGCCTGTGCTGAGCCCCAAATACTCCTGGGATTGCACCAGAGTAGCAGGGCATGAATACAGTCAAGGCAAGAGCGAAAGAAAACTATGATTGATTCAGCATAATCTGTGCATGCCGTAAAAGTGACCCAAGTTCGATTAGTCTTCCTAATCTGAACAAAGGCAGAGAGCAACTCATCCATTTACGAGGAAGCATTTCTTGGTTAAGCAAGAATCCTCACCAAATGCTTATTTTTTGAGGTTTTTTAATGCACCTAATTCTCCCTGATTGGAACGGAAGTTAAGCACCTAACATTCATAAATACAGCCATAATTGTCAGCCTTGCTTCATGGATTAACTAGAGTTATTACCTTGATCAGTTTTACTCCTACTCAGTGTGATAATGAAAAGGCAATTTTTTCTAGCTATTGAAACACAACCTTGTTGTTTTCTTGCAGTAACATTGCAAACCAAATGGATGAAAAAAAATGGAAGAGAAAGACAACAAGATGCACATAGATTTGTTTTCGCAGAAATTACAAGAATTAACCCTGGAAACAACCTGAGATCCTTTAAAATCGGCCCCAAGATTGATACTGATGTTTTCTGAATACATTTAAGACCACTATTTTTAAACAGCAATTGCCATATAGCAGCAGAAGTTCAACATGAGTACATCAAGAAAGGAGTAGGAGTAATTTTCAAGGTAGTTTAAAAAAACCCAACTGTTCATTTGCTAGACTCTGTAACTATGTATTAAAATGTTTATTAAATCTTCACAACTGCTTTTTTAAGAGTGCATCATTAGTAACTATGTTTTTTTCATCAAAACTCTGGTCTGAGTTTTTCAGTTCAAAAGAAAGGTATTGTCATGTACTCATGGGTTTATTTCTGGTTTTGTTTTGTTGTGTGTTTTTTCTGTTTGGGGTTTTTTATTCTTTTTACTTCGTTGGGGGGTTTTTTGTGGAATTTTTCATATTTTTGGGGGGTGCTTTGTTGGGAGGGGGAGTGTTGTGGGGTTGGTTTTCTTGCATTTTTTATTAACAAGTTGCTCTATAATAACTCCTGAGCAGCAGCAAATATTAACTTGCAAACAAGAGGCAAGAAATAAACATGTGTGAAGGTGTAGCTACTAATAAATTTGTCTTGGGCATACATAACTGAGATGCTCACATGAACATCATGAATTCTGGACTCTACAGAATGCCTGAGAATGAAAAGTGTAACTCTTAGGAGAAGTGTGGACAAGTGCAAGAAGAAATCATATAAAAAGATGCTGCACTTACACATAGTAAGGAATGTATCTGTTCTACAAACAGCATTACAGAAACCTAAAAGAGCAACTGGATGACATCAACGCTTCTGAAGTTTCTTGGATCCATTTTAACAAATATCAGGTAAAGAGAAGCATAATTTGGCTGTCTGAATTACTGGATTATGAATTAAAAGGCTCCTTTTACCATTCTGTACTCAAACCACAGTCGTATTAAGCATAAGACTGTAATATGAATTCTTAAAGAATGAGAAAATATTATCAGTGCTGCAAGTGATTAAGTCTAGCCCAAAAAGAACATGTAAGGCAAATGCTTCAGAAAGCCTGCCTTTTTGTATAAATGGCAGATCAAAGTGGTATTAGTAAAATTATATAATCCTGTTAAACTGGATCCTTGAAAGGGAGCACTGAAAGGCAATTTAGACTCTACCACTTCCTTAAACCACCACATTCTATTTATTTTAACTTGCAGGTCCTTGCAAAACCCTTACTGGCATGTGCATACTTTCTGCTGAAATCACAAGACAGGACAATCAGGTTTGTTATCAAAAAGACTTCAACGCAACAAACACATACACACATTTTTCTTGAGCTGAGGAACAGCAGTCTTCTGCTTTTCACACTGACAAACTTTACAGACAGAAAAAGTCTCTCAAATTTGTCTTCTGCTCTTCACTGAAGACTGAAAAAAAAAAAAAAAAGGGAAAAAACGCCATACACAGACGGATAGAGATTTCTCACATGTTCTGCACACTGTACTGTCACCACAGGACCACCTGCAATCCTGGACTGTCCAGATAGGTGTTCTCAAAAACACTTGGGTAAGCTGTTTGCCCAAGGACTTATGTACTGGAGATAAGAGGTAATTAGCAAACAAAACTCTTCCTATCACCCCTCCTTCAACATTAAGTGTAGAGCAGCAGCAGTAAGCAGGCACCTGGTAGGGGGAAATGCTAGATGTGATCATTTCAATTTACACATTCAGCACTACATCCCATATGCTTGTCAATGTGAAAGTGTCAGTGATAACACAGATACCCTAAGAAAATGCTCTGTTGAAATGCTGACATGAAGTTTTTGTGCATGTAGCAGACCCTCTCCTCTGGACCATCTGTAACTTCTTCCTTTTCTCATGGGGCATGTCTGGGCCATAAAATCTTTTCATTAAAACAAAATTAAAAATTAAGTTTGACTTTACAGAGAAAATTATAAGCCCTTAAACATCCATAAACCAAGTTTATATACCCACATATCATTCATATAAGCACACTACTTACTCAGCAAGAAGAAAAATCTGCTGAACAGGAGAAGTTTGCTGCAATTAGATACAGCAAAATGTGTAACTGTGATGTAAAATTAAAAAGTATCTGGCACTATGACTTGTATCACTATATAAAGTTAACCGAAACAGCAAAATATGACTGGTTTTGGCTCCTAACTCTGTGGTATAATTTTCCATGTCTATTTTCTGTGCTCTTCTTAAACTCACAGATGTTTTTTCTGAAAGGTTTTCCAATTGATTTCATAACCAGAAATTCCTTAAGCACAACAAAAGTAGGAAGTCTACTTTTGTGTGAGAAGTGGCGGGTTTGCTGAACTAGGTGACCAACTAAAGCTAAGAAGACAATGCAGAGAAGCTGAATAATTTCCTCTGCACAGCTGAGGTTTACAAAGTGGCACAGATCATCAGAAAAGGATGATGGGAGGATGGAGGGGGAGAACCAGGATCACAGTTTACAGGGCATCAGGGTCACTCAGCATACTCCTTCAATGATCTGGAAATAAGGCGAGAAGAGAGAGATACAGAAACCTGCTCCATGACACTATCATTTAAAAGTGAAATCTACTAAAGACAAGAAGATTAATGGCCACAGTAATGCACTCCAAAACCTAAAGATATAACTTAGGATATTAAAAAAGTACTTAATTAAGCAATGAGTTGGGATATATCTCCTGGGACTCACTGACAGTGGACAGAAAGAAACGTCCACTGTAAGCAGGTTACTTTGTGCATTTTAGCATTTTGGCACCTTTCTCTAAAGCTTCTGTACTGACTACCAATGAAAGAAAAAAAAATCTGAACTGGAAGGACCAAGACACAATGAGGCAATTTCAATTCCCAGCAATCTTAAAATCCCTAAAGCACCTTTGAAAGGATGAGCTTATCTGGGAAATCAGCCCTTTGGAGAAACTTTGTTTCCCTCTTCAGGACAAAAAAAAATCAGATGCCACTCTGACATCTACCTAATCACACCCTTACGAAGCCACAAGGATAGTCTTCATATTTGCACTTTTAAACACTTGCAGACAATTTGTTATACCCTTCACCATCAAGGAGATTCAGGCGCTAAATATTCTGACTTCAGATGTCAAAGTCCCACAGAGTAGCATTAACTGTGTTAAGAGTCAAAATGATCCTAGATTATAACAAAGAATGACATATTTTAAACTTGTTTTCCCTCCTGAAAATAAAATGCCCATTCATCTGGCACAGTGGTTTCCCAAGCTCCAGTGGATGCAATCTCACTATTTTTTTCCACTTACTTAAAAGATGGAGCACTCTCACAGCTCTACACCTCTGGCACTTCTCCAGTGCCCAGGTGACATGATACAGAGAGGTGACTGCGGGAAACATCTCCCTAAAAGAAAGATAGTTTCCTGCCAGTCCTGATCCATGTATCAGTACACAGCAGCACCACCACATGGGTGCCAGAACCAGCACAAAAGAGCTGATTGGGCAACAGAGCAGGATTCAATGCTTCCCACCACTATCAGATGAAAATACTGTGGCTCAGCTGTATGCAGCTCACCACACTGTTGTGCCTATACCCTGAAGCACAGCCATGCCCAATCCCATTGACATTGTCTCACGGGGCAGGTGTGGACGTCCTCCTGCCCAGGTGCGTTGAGGGCACCTGCAGCCTTGCCCTTGACAATCTTCCAAAGGCACACTGCCTACTGCAAACATCTTCTGATAATTGAATCTTAATATTTTACTTTGGAAAGCAAACACCTGACACAGAGAAGCTGTGCACATCTCCACATGCTCCAGAGATTTTCCTAAATAACTTGTCAGCAGTACTAACTGAAAGTGTGTAGTGTTAATGTTAACAGCATACATATGATCAAAAATACATATTTCCCACAGAAAATTAGAAGGGGGGGGGGGGTGACATGACACTGAAGAGATGCCCATGGATTTATTATGTACTTATTTTTAAGTATTTATTTGGCATCTAGATTAGAAATTACTGTTACACAATCTAATCATATGCTTCATAGGTGTTTTTTTCCCCTCCCTTTAAACAGCATCATTAGACAACATTACAGGTAACTTTGAGTTCTGATTTCCTAAACACAACACACACAGAAAACAACTGCAGTGCTGCTCCTGAAGACTGACTGTAAGATCTAGGGGTATATTTAAGTGACACAGGCAAATCTGACAGTTGTAAAACCATACTTATCAGTATAGGTTACAGACATGCTATTGTGTTGTCTGTTCTCCCGAGTCAGCAGAATAAGCATTCTTGTAACCTTCAATACTGGAGGAAACAAAAAAAGATGAGTGTGAAACTCCCAGGGAAAAAAAAAAAAAACCAACAAAAATAAGCATTCTAAGTCTAGGGATGTTGGTCTATCATCATCAAAAGGAGACACCTACCTATGAGGCAGATCTAATGTGGGAGGGCATGACTTTACAAATGCTCAAAGAATAGAAATTAAATTCTAGCTGAGTGTATATGTAGACACTGTTAAATGAACATATATATAAATGCCTGTCTTTAAGCTGAAACTATAGAGATAATCTGTTGAATAATTAATTCCCAGTGAAGACCATACATTTGTGTGGGTAATACAAATGGAAACCAATTCCAGAGTCTTTTATTCCAATGCCTCCTTCACCTCTAATTCCCCCAGGTTACCTTAACGATGTAGCATAATTGAGAATTGTTTTCATGGAACAGCAATTTTTGATAAATGGGATACTAGAGATGAGAGTTGTAAATCCAAAAATGCTTTTGTGTCTAAAACATGAAATATTATGCAGTAAACATAGCATGTTATGCCTATTTAAATGATTAACTGGCATAATCAGATATTAAAAATTATTTTTAAGAACTGAATTTTCAGTTAGCAAGCTTCTAGCAAAAGTAACCTCATGAAGACCAAACTAAGGTACCACAAAAATGTGAACTGCCTTTTTATTGATAGATCTATTGCTAAGGCTCATAAGAATCACTTACTTGTGAGCAGTTAACTAATGTCATGTTATCAAGATATAAACATGTTGCATAAAAATTCTCAAGATCTTCAATAACGAGCTTTCCTCGTGTTATTTCTTCATAGTATCATTGGGAACAATTCACTGGGCCTTATCAGACAAGAGTTCCCATTTTCTATCATTCCATTTTAACCTGCTTAATCAGTTGAACAAAAGTACTTTGTGTAAAATGATTCCTTTAGTTGCCTTAGCTACAAATCCCTGCAGTATTATATAATTGAAATCTACTCACGTAAGTTAGGAATAATTAGGACCCCGAATTAAGCCAAACACAAAGTTAATTCAAATAGTCAGCTGCTGTCATTTAAGTGGTTACAGAGTTTTATTGTTGCTTAACATCTCTGAATGCTTTTAAATGCACTTTTTTTTTTTTTTCTTTCTTCCCAGTTAAGATCTGATCCCTTACTCCAAATAGAAATAGGATTGGGAGAATCAATTTTGATCAGGTCATAACCATTCACAACTTGACCAAAAATTTTATTTAGTAAAGTTTTTCCCTGTTATTACCACTAGATTATTTTTTTAAAATCTACCATATTAAAAGAGAAAATTAAAAAATGGTAACAGAAGAGGCTTTGAGGTAAATGAAGTTAGAACCATTGAGTCTGTTACAAATTACATTAACATGACGACCAACTTTTAGTAGCAAAAGAAGGCAACATAGAAATGGTGTTAAAATGGATCCATAAGAAATCCAAAAGCTAGAAAATAATGCATCAAAGAGGTAAGGTTACACAGTGCAACTGGATTTGTTGCCAGGACTGGGTTAGAACTCACACAGTGAAATTCAAAAGAATTCATACTGCAAATTAACTGCAATACTGTTACATAGAATACATATAACAAACAGACTGTAAAAAAAAAATGGTAAAGGAAACACTGATGTTTAGATGCATTTTTTTACTTTCTCTGTTGGCAGTTATTTTACACTGCAGAACAAACCATTTTATATTATAAATCCTTCAAGACAGTTTACATATGGATGAATTTTAGACTTCTGTATTCTGAGTTTTTAAACATGTCTTTGCACAGATGCTTTTTATGTATATGAAGATATATATATGTCTTAACACTAGTATATAAAGACAAAAAAGATCTGAAGTTTCTTACTACTGAGCAGGATTTTAACTGAAGGCCTAAACCAGTTTATGCATGATATGCTATACTGATATATTTTATTATTTTTCTAGCTGGTGCATTAGTAGATGAAGTGATGTTTTGTGAAATCTATCTATCTTTATGGGTAAAAAGTCACATCACAAACTACCCATCTGCCCTCTGGGACTTCCCATGCTTCACTCTTCACGCATGCCAGCTTTGTCTGTTGCAAATTAAATGATGCAAGAGCATAAGCAGCAAATTGTTCAGCTTTGTTTACTAAAAGTGTATTTATCTTAAGCCACTAAAAACCATGATCAGTTCTAAGCCACAAACCCACATTTTTCCAATAGACTTTCAATGGTAAATGTTAACAATGGCACAGAATAAATCACAACTTTATTCTTACACTAACATTTGATAATTTAAAAAAAAGACAAAATATTGAAGGCAATCCACAAGCCCAAGTTAGAGAAAAGAACCGGGGCAGCTCAGCAGGGAGAAATTAATGTGAAATACTGTGGAAGGCAGATCAAGTCACATGCGTAGTCAAACAGTATCAGTGGTGAACAGGCAAATCCAACTGCAGCTCACTAGGAAGATGGTTAAAACAGAAGTGATATGAAAAAGCGCCAAAGTCTTTAAAAAGCAAACACTTCTCATTGCTTTTCCAACTAAAAATGCAGCAGATATGAGAATCTGGTTTCAGCATCAACTTCCTCTCAGGTTTCCTAAATGAATTCCTGAATTCAAATTTAACAGGAAAATTGCCCAAACAGCACCTTGCATTAATTGTACTTTCGGCTGGAACAGAACAAAACTACCTAACTCCTGAGAGAGAGATCAAAATCCCTGACAAGGGAGAACACAAAAAAGCCAGCCCTCCTTCCATTGTCAAGATCCCTCATAAAACTTGCCGAGTGCCGTATCCAACAACTGAAAGTTATGTGGTCCCCTTGGGTTTCTCATATGTATGTGTTGCTCAGGCAACAGTTGAAAAGAAAAAAAAAAAATCATTTTGCTTCCCAACTAGTCTCCCACACACACACTCTACACACCAAGAAAACACCAGTGATTGTTACACTGGTATAAATCCAGGAAAAAAGAATGAAACATTCCCAACAACCTAGACTGGTCCAAGCTCAGAAGGAACAACCAGGGAATCTCCCTTATCACAGCCAACACACTCATGCTCATTTACACGGGCTCCCTTAATGGCACCAGGACATGGATGAATCGTCTCCCTGACTGAATGAAGGACCCACGAACTGAGCTAACTTTGATACAACTCTATTCCTTTATACTTCAAAAGAAAGCCAGGAGATGGACATTACAAAACCACAAAGAGCTTTAGCACAATGGGGTTTTGAAAGCCAGTGGAAGAGTTCAACGTACTTCCTGAAAGAGCAGGAATTTGGGACACCTTCAAGTAAAGGATTTTTTCAGCTCCTATCTATCAGAAAGAACTGCATATTCTATTTATCATATGATGCCTTTGTACTTGAGGCTGAGCTCATTTACAGCATCACTCATATAAAATTTATCTTGTGTCAAAAGTGTAAAATTTTAATATTCCTGAAAAAGTGAATGAGTGGAAAAATATCCAGCATTCATAGATCTCATTCGAAATGTAAATACAAATAAACCACCAATGGATGAACTAGTACTACCTATAGAAATGAGTAAAACTTTAGCTGATTCAGTGTTGAATGGCATTTTATCAAATTTGAAATGGATTAGGAAAAATAAAAAAACAACCTGCAGTGTGATTCTGCTAAGACAGGAACTATGTAATACCAGGTACCAGGCAATAAGTACCACATAAAACTGAAAGTACAACAAAATCATTCATGACCTTTACTATGTATGTAGGGTTTATTTCCTTACCTTCCTTTCTTCTGATTTTATATTTGGACAGGTTATAACACAATCAAGTGCCGCTTTAGAACCACATTATCCAACTATGAGGTCATATAAAAATAATAAAATAATCAGAAGCAACTATAAATATTCTTCAACCAACCAATGTTGATGCGTAAATATGACACTAATGTAAAAAGCCAGGCAATTTTTAAGTGTCTCTTCCAAAGGTTGCTGTATAAATATATACAACTGCATAACAACATGTTGGGAGCTCCTGTAGTATTAAGTACATTTATGCTGAGTATAGATAAAACAACTGGCCAAGAACTTCTCCCTGTGTATGGCTTTATTGCCTCTTCCTCATGTAACACAACCTGGAATGCTATACAAACATGCAAGCAGGCACATACATGAAACATATATTAATCCTGTCTGCACAGAAATCTTCTCTGTAGCGCTTTTGTCCCACATACACTTGCCGCTATTAACACATCTACACAGCACAAAACGTTTCGCTTTTCTGTACTGTTTACTCACAGGAGGAAGACTATGGACATAGAATCATAGAATAGGTAGGGTTGTTAAGGACCTTAAGATCACCTCAACGGACCTACTTGCAAGCATAAAACCCATTATGTGCTTGTAGAACCTGGCAACAAATATTAAATCTAAACTCATTATACTTTATGATAATTTTTATAATCTGATCATAAGGACACTAAATGTAATAAGAAAGACAGTGCTGAGGCATTCACTGATATCAGATGCTTCAGGCAGTTATACTTCCATTTTACACTATGACCTAAAAGTACAACATAAAGACAACATTGTTAAAAATAAAACCCCTTGCTATTAAGAGAAACAGTATTCTTTCACTTGACAGAAAACAGAAATGAAAATAATTAAACACTTTTAAAATACAACTGTTAATAAAAGTAAAATTATTTTTTCTATATTTAGTAACATGATACTATTAAGCCCTTTTTTAATTAAGGAATTCTGATTGTGTTCTTGGAAAAGTATCTTACCATAATAAACTAATTAAAATATAACCAGATTTATATTTAATAAAAGTCCCTAAGGCAATTGTGTCAGTGCAGGTTAGCTGAAGGTTAAAGCAATCCCCTTTCATTGCGGTGGTCAGATACACGGTTCACCTCACCCAGTGAGACACACTGAGGTTACAGCAACGAAAGATGGTAAACTGAAGTAATAGCTTAGAGGGCTCTGAAAAATATAACCTCTGGCCTTAGCACAAGACACTATTTCTATCGTTTTCATGTTACAGGGTTCTTTTCTTCCTCTGATTACAGAGCTCAAGAAGATGCAAAATCCCCCCTCATGAAGAATGTTTTTAAATAGCTGAGGAAGAAAACAGTGTATCAAAATAGTACTATTATTCATCTTATAGTAATTATACATTCATGCTTTTGTTTCTTGAATTATAAGAATATTATATTAACACTTCCTAGAAAATTCTCACATAAATGTTAGTAAAGTATTTAAGATAGTTCTTCATGCACTTTTATACATGGCTCTTCTACATTTTAAAATAAAGGTGGGTTTGCTTTGGTTTCAAAAATTTAACGTTACAGTATAGGATCCTGCAGACTTCACTGCTAAGGGAATATATGAAAGGATATTCAATGCCGGCATGCTAAAGAATCTGGCTTTTCCAAGCAGTCTGTCAGTCTCTACTATCTGGAAATGTACTTGACAAGTTTAACAGACATCCTTCTTTAAGAATAATTTTGCTCTCACTGTTTAGATCAACTCCCTTTTTAGAAGATATGTTGGTCCTATACCTCCCTCAGAAAAGGAAAGAGATGTCCCAGATAAGTATGCACCAGAATATCCCAGTGAAAAATGGCATACTCTTCCAGGAAAGAAAACAGGAATTGGCGCAGCAGTTGCTTTCCGCAGAAATACAACTGCTCTCTTTATACAGGTATTTCCTTCTGAATAATGTGCATTAGCCAACTAAGAAAAAATATTGACCAAAAAATTATAAAACACATTAGGTATACATGATAAAAATGAAGATAGCATTGGAAGGCTTACAAGAGTGACTTTTCAAGGGGTGGGCAATACTTGGTTGTCCTTAGCATTCCAGGTATGCTTATGCATGCTTTGCAACCACTGTTAAACCAAGTAGTTGCCTACTAACTTTGCCTCAGAGCTCCCACTGTGAAAAATTCCCTGGCTAAAAATTAAATTAGTGCTCCTATTTGCTCTTGCATGACTCTGTAATGGGTTTCACCCCTTGTAGAACTTAAATCCACTAATTAACAGAAGTTGATCTCTTCTTGAGTCCAGAGTACAAGATTTTTTCAATTTTTATCCTGGGCAAAATCCTACTAACACCTCTCAGTAAATGTGTAGGAAACCCGGTATGCTTCTACAGTTCGTTGAGTACCTGTGCCATATACTTTAGACGCCCCTAGTGGCTCAAGAGGAGGCTGAAGGTCTGAAGCAATGCACTAAAAGAGCCTTTAAAAAAAACCTTTGTAGTGGCCCAATGTACACTATCTGTATGTAGTATGGTTTTCTTTTAGTAAATACACTAACATTGGATAGACACTTAAAACTGCTACCAATTTAACACTCGGCTCCTTGGCTGGCATAAGTGGAATTTATATTTCTTAGCATATTGTTAATTAAAATGTACATTCAGAGGCAAAGACAGGCTGGATTTTTTTTTTTTTTTTAATTAATGCCATGTAGATAAATGGAATTAAACAGATAATGAAAACATGATGCTTCTTCCTTTGGACAAAGCATAGATAATAATTCATAATAAAATAAATTAGAATTAAACTTTGACTGAAATAAAATGTAAGAGAAGTAAATCATTCCAGTGCTTCCCAAGCACTTGTGGTTCTCAAGCAGCAGAAGACAATTAAAAAAAAAAGGCATCTAAAGCTAGTCAAAAAGGTGGCCTTTGTAAGCAAGACAAAGCTTAAGATACTGAAACTTGTAGAGTCCAAAAGTCGATCTTAATCAGAATGTTTAGCTCTGACATCTTTTTTTCATATGCATATTAGGGTATGCCTTAACTTGTTTGAAGAGAAACCAATAATATGTATAATAAGCTTTTTACTGTGCTTTGCTATGGAAACAAGGCATGTGTGATCTCACCCTCTGACTTTCTGTATTTTCTCAGATAATTTTTAACTTGTTGGAC
>JAOEHY010012589.1:34687-59276 GCA_025447955.1 Psilopsiagon aurifrons
TCCAATCTAAACTTCCCCTGTTTAAGTTTGAACCCGTTACTCCTTGTCCTATCACTACAGTCCCTAATGAAGAGACCTCCCCAGCATCCCTATAGGCCCCCTTCAGATACTGGAAGGCTGCTAAGAGGTCTCCACGCAGCCTTCTCTTCTCCAGGCTGAACAGCCCCGACTTTCTCATCCTACCTTCATACGGGAGATACTCCAGTCCCCCAATTGTCCTCGTGGCCCTCCTCTGGATTCGTTCAAACACTTCCACGTCCTTTTTATGTTGAAGACACCAGAACTGCACACAATACTCCACTGTGAGGGTGGTGAGACACTGGCACAGGTTGTCCAGAGCATTTGTGACTGCCCCATCCCTGGCAGTGTTCTAGGCCAAGTTGGAAGGGGCTTTGAGCAACCTGGTGCAGTGGAAGGTGTCCCTGCCTATGGCAGGGGCCTGGAACTGGATGATCTATAAGGTCCCTTCTAACCCAAACCATTCTATGATGACATGCTTCTCACAGCTGACACAATGAAGTTAAGACAATCTCAGTAAACCAGCATAAAGCCACCAGTGGAACACCCACAAGCTATTAACTTCCAAAATAAAATCAAATCACAGGTCAAGAGCAGACAAGAACATGTTTTTACCCATGCATTTACAGCACTTTTACCCATGCTTTAAGTGGGTCAGCGGCTGCTGTATAACTGCAATATATAGTCCTGCCACCAAACCATGATCAGGGATGGCTACGCTGCAGCCCCAGCATCTCATATTCATACACAAACCTTCAGTTTGGTAGCATCAATCCCCTGGAAACTACTGGCCAGAAGATTTCTTTTCTAGGCATGTGTCAAAAAAATATCAAAAAGAATCACAAAGGTGCATTTAGCATCCATTTTAAAGCATCCAATTTTCTATCAGTTGTATTTAAGATCAGTGCATGTGGTCTGTATTCCACACCATAAATGATATGGTTCAAGTTTCAAGAACATGGTTCTGTGGTCAGCAAAGTCACTTTTGATTATTTTTGGAAATTCTATCCAAAAGCTTTTCTGTTGCACAGAAATACCAACTCTTTAAAAAGTAACTGAAAAATTATTATAATTTTTAAAAATAAGTCAGAAACAGGAGTCACATACATATGCACCATGCAACAGGTATAACTCCTGGCGTATCCCTTGCTTAAGAGAGGAGGTATGGCTCTAACATTAACATCTGCAAGACCCTGGCCTAATCACTGTGCAGTGAAATAAGAAACAAAATCAATGGTGGCACGTAAGACGTAATCTCTATTGTGTTTGGCTCACTGCACTGAATCCTTGACTCATAAATCATTGTTACTAGCCATTCAGTGAATCAATATTCAGATTCCCTCTTGGTCTATACCTATGACCACTAAATGAAATAATAATGACCAAAATCTGTCATATATCAGGTTATCAATATTACCGAAAGGGATTTCTTGGGAGCAATGAGGTAATCTAGGATAAAATACGTCTGATAAGAATATAAAGAAATGTGAAAAACCTGTAACTAAATATAGAGACAGCAGGAGAAAAGTAATTTAAAACACCTCTTATCCATCATGCCCTCAAGTACTAAAATTTACTATAGTATCACAATAATGTTTTTTATGTAAGACCATTTCAATAATGTATGCTTTTAATTATGTTTTAAAACATGCTGTACTTAAGCATTTTTCTTTTTCTCCTTTCAAATAACCCCTTAAATTATTGCTAGCTTTTGTTTCTTTTCTCTGAAGCACAATTAATATTACAGTGATCAGAACATAGTATTTCCCTAAGCAGCAGCCTGATAGTCAGGAGCTTCGGAAGACCATATTTCAGTTCCACTAAAAAACAAACTTCTAAAAACAATTCCATAGAACTATATTTTCCCAATTGTTCACAACCCAGTTGTTATTAAAAGGTAGCAGATCACGCCTTGCACAGGACCCTGAGACATGCTGTGTGCTATCAGCCCATACTCAGCTGTAAGTCACACCAAAATTTGTGATTTTGACAACAGGAGAAGACCTCAAATATGTCACCTTTGAAAGAATAAGCAGCTAAGAATGGTCTTTAAGTAGTTTCTAAGCACATAAGAGATTCTCCACACAAGCATGACTTACAGGTAGAAGCTTCACTGAGGGACTTCTGCATGTATATTAGGTACAAAAAAAACCCCACACACTGACAGAAGACACATCTTTCAGGTTCACCAGTTTTGCGTACCAGTAACACTTGGAAGGCTGCAAACTCAAAAATTATGAAACAAGAAAACTCTGTTCTTTCCTCATACATGCATCCATGACGAAAGCAAGAACTCAAGGGTGAGAAGCCATATATGAGAGTACTGCACAGACAGCACTAACACCCTTGCACCTACACACAAGCATGCAACTGAATTACATACCTATTTCTTGCACATCAAACATATGGAATATGGCAAATAAATCTTCAGTACCTATTCAGAAAGGGCCTGATTCTGAAACAAAACAAAGAAATCACTTCTGTTACTGGACGATGGGCTCTGTAAAGAGGCACAAGTTGCCCAGGCATCTAATGGTGCAACTATAGTTAAGAGTATTTTCTTGTACAATTTAAT
Organism: Psilopsiagon aurifrons; assembly: GCA_025447955.1. Classification (NCBI taxonomy): domain Eukaryota; kingdom Metazoa; phylum Chordata; class Aves; order Psittaciformes; family Psittacidae; genus Psilopsiagon; species Psilopsiagon aurifrons. The sequence continues at coordinate 37,281 of JAOEHY010012589.1, forward strand.
AAGCAATGAACCTTCAGGTGACTATTCTTAACCGTACAAGGCAGCTGAATGACTACCAGTCATTCACCAGAGCTGTACCACTGCTTTAATTGGGGTGAACTGTGGGCTTTCTTATTTATTCAAACTGTAATAGAAAATAGAACAGTTCTTTTTTTTATCCCTTTTGTAGAAAGGCTAAGCCAGATAACTGTAATGATTACATTTGGAGAATTTATGAGCAAAAAGAGTTCTAAATTATAATTCAACAGAAAGGCTCCCTCTACTTACAGGTACTACTGCTTAAAACTCTTCCCCCTAGCATTCTACACAGTATTTTCTCTGGAGGTGGGGGGGAAAAAAAAGGAAAGGGGAAAAAAAAAAAAAAGGGAAGAAAAAAAGATGCATTGTGGAAGCAGTGAAGGCCTTTTCCATGCACTATGAAAAGAGAATTGTGAAATGATATCTTCTATTAAACAAAATGGAATATGGCTTATTTCCAGTACTGCCATGCTAGCCACAGTGAGCACTTGAGGACAAAGTATTCCTAAATTGCTTTCATTTGAAGAATTTTTAAAAAGACTGAATACTTTTTTCAAGTATTCAAAAGACTGAACTCTTTTCACTGGACTAACTGAAAAACCTTACATCTCTCATACATTCTATATTTCTTTAAATCATCCATACAGCACAGATGAAATTTAAGATACATTTTTAACACATTTTTAGCAGGAACATGACCTCTGATATTCTGTGGTTTCGTCAAGCAGACCAAGAACTCTGTGTCACACATTTACAGTTTCTTTTAAGTAACACAGGTCTTGGTAGCTCAATGTGACAATGACACTGCTACTTCGGAAAAAATGCCATTTTTTTTAATTAGGTTACATTATGATTTTAAATGATAATTTATTTAGTCTTTCATGATTAAAAGTACTTAATGGCTTTTTTTTTTAATTCTTTTACTAGAAATCAGAGAACTTTTTTTTCATAAAAAAACTGTTCTTCATATGTTCCACTGCAGTTCATGAACTTCATGTGCAACTAAAGAGAAAAAAAATACAGACTACATTTGTCTATCAACAATATTTATAAGTGAAGAGAGTGGAAAGATTACAAAATTTTAGTGAGAACATTATATTACAGTGGTAATAATCTAGGTGTTTTACTGGGAAGTGAAGTGGATTACCGTAAATGAAATTTTAAACATCCTTTCTATTTTATAGATAACACAAAATGACTCTTTTCATGTCTCCAGCGATAAGGATACATGTGCCACACATTTAAATAGTGCCTTCACCCTATCCAACCCTGCTCATGAATTAATAATTCAGTGACATTAATACAAGAAGATAAATGATAAAAAGGTTACAGCACAAGGGCCAACAGTACACATATACTTCTTTTAGAACAGCTAATACCTCTCTGCCAATTACAGTTAGAACTTTTTAACAGTTTTCAATGGCATTTTTACAATCTAAATAGCAGCTTATGCACACACAATTTCACACAACTCAAGCTTAATAAATCTCCTGCTGCTACCAAACAATCATTCTGGGGGATTAAAGTGCAACATCTGCTAACATTAATAAGCATTTTACATAGCAATATGTATAAAAGCAGTTGCTATCGGTCTTCTGAAAAAGCTTCTAGACTGGTTTGGCATAAATTATACCTTTATTGTTCAAATGGTAACTTCAGCTTACGGCAACGATAAGGTAGCTATATTGCTATCTAGTGGGGAAAAAACAACGAAATTATATGCTGACTGCAATTATCAGCTGCAGTGGAACAATTGAAAAAAAAAAGAAAAAAATAAAAAATGGATGCATGCAAGAAATTTCAGGTAGAACCTGCTAAATTACCACCATTTCAATGCCTACATGAATCCGAAGCTACTAATCTGTTTGCAAGAGGCAATTTCTCTCCTAATACCAGTTACAGCTTTTTAATCCACCTCAGGCTTTTTTAATTTTTATTTATATTTCTACCAGAGCAGCATCTACTGTGAAAGGCATGCATCCTTTCACAAGGCATAAAATAAATATCAAGGGGTTTATTTAATTAGGAATTACAGCATATATTTTTAGGTAGAATTTGGCAAATGAACGTGCTTTGGAATTGAGAGACATGTAACATCAGCTTGAGCCAAGAACACAGTTGGCTAAGATGGCACAAACTTTTACACACAGCCCTGCCAACGCAACTCAAGCCCTGCAGTTCAACTGTGGACAGCCGAAAGCCAGAGCCTGCCAATCACCCTTTCTCTGCAGTGAGTAAGCGAACAAAGTCATACCCTAGCTGGTGTTACCATTCTATTGTAAATCAGTTTTTAAAATGCTTTTAAAAATAATGGAGAGGTAAAGTATTTCGGGCTCTCACTTCATAAACTCCACAATCTTAGTACTTTTCAGAAACTGAAAAAATCAATAGGTTTTCAGTAATAGATACTATAACACTTAAAATACCTTTTATATTGCTCCAAGGTAATTTTGTTATGAGGACACATATGGGCAGTATCTGCAAGCTTCTTTCTTTCTTTTACACAAAAAGAGATTCGTATCCAAAATATGCAAAGATATAAGACAGCAGAAAACTGGACCAAATAAGTATGCGGAAAATATTTAATCTACCTTTTTCTTCATTAGTAATTAATTTTCCCTGATTTTCCTATTATGAATTGCTTAAACATGATTGTTTTAACATTATTTTTTAAGTCAAAACACTGCTTTAAAAGTTACTATTATCATATTCTCCTGACATCACTCTATGTTCTTATTTGACATCTTATAAAAGAAATGAAGAAAATCAAAGCAGAAGATAAAACATTATTCCAGCAATGCCAGTGCTTGACAACTAACACTCAGGACCTTTTGATGCTATCAGGCTTTAAAAGCAAGCAGAACAAGGGCTGAAGCCAGGCTTAGCAAAGAAAAAGAACAGTCATTTAAGGCCAGAAGGAAAAAGCTTAAATAAAAAATACAAATTAAAAAATGCAAGTACATCTAGCATCTACTTTTCCTCGGACTGATGGTTTCTATAGGCTGAAGTCTGCACCTGCAATTCCCATACTTCCCATATTTCGAAGATCGGAATCACTGTTGCCGGAGGAAGCACATGGCGATTAACAACCCAGATGCCTCAGTGCCACAAACAGTCTTTCTTAAAGACAGCTTGAATTTTAGATTTTAATTTAAAAATAATTCTTTTTTTCTAAGAGACTGTTTGTAAAAACACAGCTTTATATTAAAGCAACAAATTCTTACTTTTTTTTCTTTTAGAATAGAAAAGCATTATATTGGTTCATGACTTTGTTTTCAGGCTATTCTCCATCCGCACTCTAATTCTCACATCAGACGTATGCCCTGCCATGTGCTAGCCTTACATGTTCTTGAAGATTTACTGCTGCTGTAGTAGTCTCATGGCTATTTCAAATCCAGGTCACAACTCTCCACAGTCACTCAGATTCACATTTGCAATTTAATCTATTTTAACATAGGAATTCAACAGCACAGAGATGAAAACAAGGTGACTTTTTTGCTCAAAGATGACTGAATATTAAATATGAAATTTAACAGGTTTTAATCATAACAGTTTGTAAACAGCGTAATATATATGTCTGCCCTAATTTAGTAAGATGGAATTCGCACATAACACTCATCAAACTGAGCACAAAAAGAATTGTTCTGGCATTTCACTAAATTAAAATCTTCAGTCCCCACAGCAAGAATGCACAAATTTAGATTTTATTAATACCTTAAATCAAACTCACATTTATGAAAGGCAATTTACAAGTCATCTTCTCTTGTGATAGCAAAGAACAGAACAGGGTCTTAAGCATATTTTTACAGACACTTTGATGACAGCCTAACCTTTTGGTCTGTTTGCTATTTTTAACAAAAAATCATATTTTCTTTGAAATCCAGCAATTCTTGTTCTCATGAATATAGTTTTAGGCCTTTAGTGACAGAGTGGCTTACAGCTCAACACATATAAGGCAAATTTAAGAGAAGTTGTTCCTGTTAAGAAAATGCATGCCATTTTACCAGCTTCTCATTCAGCAATCTGAAAAACTCCAAATTTAATCCAGATCACCCTGTTTCACAGCTTGCCCAAAGATATCACACTGTGCAAAACCTTCACGCTCACAAAACCACACAAGTTATACACATGCTCCACAAGCCACCTTGATTTAACTGGTGCTCTATGCACTCTAGAATTTCAAAATTCTAACACTAAGTAACACTATCAAGCCGTCTGCATTGCAGGAGCTTCTGCAATAGATTACAAATCAGATGCACAATGAAATCATCATCATCAGGTAGAGTCCCCCGTACTGCCAGTTACTCACCAGAAATCAGTGAGAGTCACACCACAGGTCCAGAAAAAAAGGAGAGGGGAAAAAAAGAAGGGAGGGGGGAGAAAGAGGAAGAAAAGCCAACGGAGCAGGCAGAGCAGGAAGATGGCATTTCCCCCAGCTAAGTTTCAAGTGCAGGGGAAGTGGAAAAGCCCTTGGGTAGGGTGTAGAAGGAAAGCAAGCAGATGGAAACGGAAAGGCCTAAGGAAAGATGCAGCAGCGCGGGCAGGCTCACCCAGCGTGCCACGGGGGGATATGTCAGGGAGCCTGTGCAAAATAAAGAGGCAATTGAAGGAGCGGAGGAAGACTGACAATGAAGGAATTTAAGTCAACAGGGAACAGAAAACATGCAGCACAGTATAGAAAAGGGAAGGACTTGCTAGTATTAAATATCTGAGTAATCTGATTTCCTTCAAGCAGACTGACAGCATTTAGGATCAGCTGCCACACTCTCACGACTCCATGTCCAAAACTTACTCCTACCCAGGACACAAACACAAGCTACGCTAACTGCAACTATCTGCTTTTTAATCCATACGAAAAGCCCACCAACTCACATCAGAAGCCACAAATCTGACTGAAGTATAAGTCAAAGCAGTTAACAAATGTGGAGACAGAGAAAGATGACATTGGCAATAAATGCCACAAGAGGGGCCAGAACACATGTGCTGAGATGTATGTTTGCATATGTACCTGAATAAAATTATTCAGAAACATTTGCTGTTCTGCAAGTAATTATATTCTATAAATAACTGATGATTTCACAGTGCAATAATAATTAAATAAAGCTGATCACAATTTCAACGCATCTACTACACATTCTGGGCATTTTTTCTGTTTAAAAATCAAATCCAGAAGATGCTGTGACAGTAACAAACATATGTTTATTTATGGGTCACTACTGGGCTGAACTAAGATTTTATTTCTGGAAGAAGAGAAAGACAGGAGGATAAGTAACACAGACAAAGCCAGAAAGGATAAACATCCCCAAACCTAAAGACTCATCTCGGATATGTACGAAGCTGCAGACAGAGGCACGACAGAACACTTCACCTGACACTGCCTGGTTAGCAACACACTCTCTAGAAGTTATTCAGTTTTATTTAATCTCTCTTCAGTCAAAAGGTGATTTGATGGTTTTGACCTAAAAATAGCAGCTTTACAGATCTTCTAAAAATAAAAATATCTAACCCAAGATTACTAGGGTGTACAAGAAGAGTTTGCAGTAAGCACAGTGTAGGACTTCAACTGACATGAGTTCCGATCACCAAAACAAGACCAAATTCACTGTTAAAGTATTATTTCATGACAATGAAGTAAATAGCAATCTTTAGCTTTCCCTCAGTGTTATTTACCTCCTAGATTATGTACAACTACAGTCCAGCCGGCTGAGAGCAGAATGAAGGAAACCACCCTGGCTCTTCTTGCCTGGAAGCAACCTTTGTCCCTGCCCCTGGACAAGCATCTCTTCTCCTGACCTGCCTCACATTTTATTACATGATACACTGGACACTTTATATTTTTTAATATGTACCTTATTAATAAATACCAAAGACATACAGGTACTTAACCATACACACAATTACGAGCAGACATGCACTTACTGTTGTTCAATTTCTATTATTCCATTCACTCCTGAAAACATTAATTAAAAAAAACAGCCTCTGAGAGTATCTTTAAGATAGCTACAAATAACAATGTATTCAGCTAAATACTTTGAAAGATTTAAATACACTTTCAAATATTTAAATATACTACTGTTTCATTTCTCTCTAGGAAGTGGTCTTGCAATGACCGCTAACAGCTCTAACATCCAAGCAGTGGGTACTAACTGCTTCAACATTCACAAAACATCAATTTCTTAAAACCTGAACCTTTCCCACTTTTCAGTTTGAGCTCCACTCAGTAAGTCATAATTATGGACACTTTATTACAGGTACTGGGATATTACTCATTAAACTGGGGTTGAACAGGCTGTGGTATGGGAAAAGTACCACTGCCCTTCGACTAAGTACAAAAACATCAATAATTCAAGCTGAATAGGGAAACACTATTCAACAAGATGATTAATTTTTAAGAATGTGGTGCGGATAGTAGCAAACATCACAGAACAATTTTAAGTTTTACAAGAATCACCAACAAAGCTTACAAACATGAAGCATTTGAAATAAATAAATCTACACCTCTTCTTGTTCCAGGTTAAAAAACCCAGACTCTAGGAACTACAACTCTGGAAGCCAGCCAGCAAAGCTACGAGCATCGCTGTGCAAGGGTACTCTGCTACTATGAGTAAGCAGTAGAGTACTTTGTGCCATATACACTGGGCTGCACCACTTAACAAGGTTTGTCAACACAACTCTGAGGGTTTTTTGATCTTAAAACTGTTCTATTGTAGGCTCCCCACCCGGAAGCAAACATTCAGTGAAACTGAATGTCAGTGAGCATGCCTGAGAATACACCAGTTTTGAAAGCAAAAGAACAACCTACCATGCAAAAAATAAAAATGCAAAATACAACTATCCCCTGAGGTATCTCCATTTCCAACACCCGGGTACAACTGCACAGACTCAGACATGCCCTTACTCCAGATGCTCCCACAAGCTTCCTAGGGTCCCCACATGATTCACCTGCAGCCCTGTGCAGGAAGCAGGGTCAAAGCCTGCCCCAGCCCCAGTGCGTGTGTGAGACCTTTCCAGGAAGAGAGATAAGCAAATCCATGGACAGGATGAACCTTTCTGCCCATAAGTGCTCTTACGGTTTGCATAGTGAATGTCATTTACATGAAGACATTATAAAGGTTCCCACATGAAAATGCATCTCTGGCATAATTACATTCTTTTGTGTTACTTTTCCTCCCACTTGCTACAGTTCTTAGGTGAAAGGAAAATACTGACAAAAACAGGACATGAGGGGGACATAAGGTAACCACAGATTGCAAAACATGAAACCACCACGCCATTTACAACTACTAAAAAAAAAAAAAACCCAAACAAACAAACACAAAAGAAAACAAAAAAACCCAAACAAACAAAAACCCCAAAACAACCAATTTTAACTCTTCATTGCTACTGGGCAGCCTGAGATCAACTACACTGGTAAGATACTCTTTAATTTATAGCCTAAGGGCCGTTCCATGTTTAAAAGGAAGCAGCATATAAAGAAATACTGTATCTTTCTCAACCTGACTGCTCTTTGAAGTGTCTTCGTTAAAATGGAGATTTTGACTTTCTGACTGTGACTAACAGAAAAAGGACAAACTTGGTTTCTGAGGATCTTCATCGGCAGACAGCACACACAACGCTCCCCTCTTTTGTCTCACAATGATCATGCTTTTATACCACAGGTAATTTTTGAGGGAGAAGGGCAGATGGGACTACCTCCAGTTCATGGTGATTAACTAAATTAGTCCTAATTACACCTCTGTGTTAGTACAAAGCAACTGAAAAAATCTAGCCATGAATTTGGATAAGCAGCACTGAAGGACTAACATTTTCCCAGACCCGAGTGGCAGCCATGACCACAACTACCACTACATGCAGGATGACAACAGCTGCATATCAGGCCATGTCATCAGAGACCTCCAAATCACAAGCCTACAGAAAAATAGCTGCTCCCTGTGTTTGGAGTGTTCTGGCTTTTTTTTCCTGATAGGAACACCTTGTACACATTGGCATACATAGTTTTTCCACAAACACTGCAGTAAAACCACAATTTGTTCAATGGTCAGATGGACTTGAGTGAATTCTAGACCGCAGTACCAGCAGCTACTTCTTTACACCATTTGCGAGCCATAAAAAAATTCCACCAAGTGTATTTGCTCAGTTGGTTCAGCAGAAGCTAATATTTCCTATATGCACAAGCCCTGAACAGTGGATCTTTTAGGTAACTTAAATAATGGCTGCAATTAAGTGATTGAGGAGGTATTAACTGCATCTCTCAACTGCACAGAATTCGTGAACACATTTGTGTTAACCATACCACTGAAACGGCAACAAATTTTCCTACTGCCCCACGTATTTTTCATAAAACCTTACCAATTAGTTTTAATACTCTGTTAATGCTGCAGCTTTACCTGGTGCACTAGTTATTATATAGTTATTTAAAATATAAACAGAAGTAATTTACTGGTTATCTTCCAGCAGACCTGCTATAAAATCTCCATTTATTGAACTTCCCTTCAATCAACAGATAGGACTCCAGCAACCTTTTTTTCTTTTTCTTTTTAATATGTACAACTATACTGAACAAAAATAATTGTTTTAAAGAATTGTTTCATGTGTTGAATGACTTTCTGTGAAAAATAACCAAGAACTAATTTATCACAGAATCTCAGCAGTCTACCACATGCAAAGATCAGCCAAAGCTGGACAAAATAGTAATCTAAATGTAATTAAAATAAGCCAAATTTTTTAATTGACCATTAATTAGATAGGTAATAGGAAGATGCCGATTTCACTATCTTATTATCTTAAAATGAATCTAAGAGACTGCATGTTCAGAAGCAGGCTGAAAACGATACCTTCTACTCATGCCACTACCCAAGCACTGCTGTGAATATCACGATAATCAGAAATAACAACATTAGATGATAGAGTAAAGATGTATGAATTGTTTACAGGTAACAGAAATGCAAGGAAGAATTTCATTCACAGGTATACTTGAAAAGTTATACTGGTTTTCTGTGCTCTCTTTGGCAGATTTTTCATTTGAGAGCCAAGAACTGCAATTACTTGCATCCCACTTGCCAAATACAGAAGCTTTATTAGTCATAGCAGCATTGCTGTTCCAAACAGACAAAGAGATACAAATAATAATAAAAAAGACAGACAAGAGGGGAAAAGAACAGAAAAGAAAAAAAAAAAAAGACTTATCCCTTCTTCAGTGTTAGTTTTCTGTGGGCAGTTAAGTATGACTTAGTATGGATTCATTTTTAATGCACACTACAAGTAAAATGAATAGTGCGGATTGTGCTTTGATTTATTGTCTTGCAAACAGAAGAACACTAATTTTAAGAAGCCATTCATTATAGCCTCTGTACAAAAGGAAAAACGGTTAAACTTCATCTTACAGCTTACATATACATATCCCAAGAATATTACAGGAGAGCGCATAAGGCTAACAATTTGATAAGAGTATTTCTGCATATGTTTTCCTCCTTCAAACCTAGACATTGTCTTCTAAAACATCAGAAAACTTTGTTAATGATAAATGTGTAAAAAAAAAAAAATTCCTCTGTAACCTATTTTTAATACTTTAATTATACATAATTGCAGTATTTAAAGCACTGATAAAAATGTTTTACCTCTTACTGGATTTTTATACATTATCCATACTTCCATTCTAAGTACTGCTTCTTCTCAGTTAGGGTACACAAGCCAGGAACTGCCCTCAACAATGCAGCCACAGTTCACGCTCTTAAATCGGTTGGAGCTCCATGTTCATCAGGGGGCAACGTTTGTCCTTTTGTGTTTTCTTTTTACTTACAGACACAAGTTACAATTGTTTTCCACAAAAATGAATGTTCAGAATGAATGAGATGTGAAGCTAACCTAGGAACCTACAGGAGTTTTTCTAAAATATAAAATGTTATTCTTTGGGTCATAACTCTTGTTCTGAACTTAAGACTAAAGACAAAGCTCCAGAGTTTTGCTCCAGTTGTATAAACACAAGACGTAGAAGTCATACAATATTACTATGACTACAAAAATAATGAAGTTTTGAAAATTCATTGTTTAATCCAGTTATTTTCCAATAACGCACCAGAAAACATTTAAATCTATACACAACTTTACCTTCAATTAGCACATTTTCAGAAGTGGAGTATTTAATTTCAAAAGAAACAGGTGCATCTTTCCTCTGGCTTTTGGTAATCAACAGCAATTTAAAACAGATGGGTACGGGATCTTTCTACATTAACTCTTATATGTGGAATTAATCCAAAGCATCCAGGAAATGTCAAGTCTTACAAATTTAACTAAGACTATCCATGCATGTGTACAATACCTGGAACGTATACTGGGAAGTTCTCCTACAGTAAGAATTGCCATCTAGAAATTTTCTTCATTTGGAATGACCTAACTATGATTTTGTTATAGTGAATCACAAAAAAAAAAAAAAAATTGCTTGTTTAAACACTTATTATTATAGTATTTATTGAATTACACCTCAAGGTGTCATCTTGAAATGTGTGGCTCTTTCATCACTCTTTGCCATTCTGCTCTTCTACTCAATGCAGTTATTCATAAATTACTATATACAACCTAATGTATTTTGTTCAATCTGTCCCCATAAGTGTTTTTTATTGATAAAACATAATTCATTTTATTAAATGTGACTGGTACATTGCTTCTGCCAAAGAAGTATTAATGTCTCACCTTTCTGTGTTTAAAAAAAAAAAAAAGCTTAAAAAATTTAAGAAGGAACAGCTTGAATGCCACTTACATGAAAACTGTACTAGGATGACATTATTGTCACTATGAGAAATTACTACAAGCAACAAATAAAAGTTTCTTATCACCATAAAAAGCTGGTGCTAATGAAACAGAAAATGCGTGTCACGCTACAGCTAAAACAAAGCAACATGATTTTATACAAGTAGGCTCTTACACTGTAGCAAGTAAATTATCAGTTCAAAATACAGAGGTGTAAAAAAAATTTATCTTAATCCCACCTGTTATTACCCTCACAACAAAATTAAAGTTACATACATGTCTTGATTTTCATATTGTTCGGCAGTCTCCACTGAATGGAATTTCTGAAACATCCTTACCTCACCAGGAAAGAAAAAGACACACTGTGTAAAGAAAGATTATGTCCATTGCGTCCCCATAATTCCTCAACAAGATTAAGAAACCTCTCTTTCTTCATCATGACTAATACATCAGTATTTTCCCATGTGAAAAGAATGATGCAACTTTTCAACTCCTCGGACTCCAAAATCTCTACAAAAGACATCATTTATATATTTTCTGTAAATCTTACCATTATAATCCTATTGGAGTGTAATTGCTGTGGCTAACATTCTTACCCTGTTATGAAAATGCTCAACATAAATGTGGCACTTAGTTGTTAAGATAATACATGGTCATGCTGTGAGAGGGTAATACCTATACAATAGCCCCTGCCAATACCATAAATCTCTTTATTAGACAACAACCTATTACAGGAGATCTACTTAACTGTTTCCCTACTTAGAGGGCCATTTGGTGTTACAATAACAAGCTGACTTTTCACATTAGCAAGGATTAGCCAGTATAAATAATAAATTCACAGAGTTTCTGCTCTTTCAGATATGGGAAATTTTTCCTCCTGTTTAAAACCAGAATCCAAGCTAAAACCTTAAGACCACGTTAGGCTGAACATATGAAGTTTAAAGTTCTGTTTAAGCTAACAAAAAAAAAAATCAACTCAAACCAATTTATATGGCAGATTTATTACAGAAGAGCATGTTACTGAGAGCTGTTTCTGTTTCATGAAATGTGCATGCATACTGTTTAATTTCCTAACAGCATCATAGCAAATCATCTTTAAATTTACTGAAATATTTTAGAGTAAAATGATTGCAACCATTTGCCCAGAGATAAATAGGGCAGAATTCATCTAAGTACCATCTATTATGCTTCTTGCTCAGCAAGCAAAACTGTATTATAAATGAATTATTTTCTTCTCCGAAGTCTTAACTTTTTGAAGGATCACACACTTTCATCATCCAGAAGACTATAATACAAATTATAAAACCTGCAGTATACCAGATCAGTTCTTTCATTGTGCCAAATTAAGGAAAAATCACCACTTAAACTGAGTATTTCTGATTCTTCAAGCTAGTTTTTAATTCACAATTTATATATAAACACAGGTTATGATATTCCTTGCTCATTGTTGTCAGTATTTTTCTAAAGCTTAAGACAGCAATCCTTCCCACTGCTTGCCTGCTTCAGTCCGACTGTAGGAATTCATTATGTTTGGATGAAATCCATTCACCTTTTTAAATTTTATGATAGAGAAAAAGCAGAATTAAGAGCCTTGCACATGCAATCACCTTGATTACAATTTATAACACTGCTTGCATAAATAGAAAAGACTTACCTACTGCCTTTTGGCTAGCACACTACACTGCACGAGATGTACCGAAGACCTGGAAGCACTGTGCTGTCTCTCTCATGCTGACATGACATTCTTAGAATCAGAGAAGACAGTTTATGCAACAAAAACTTGCTTCCTGTCATACTGAATACCAAAACTGCCCTCTTGCACCTTGACATGTAAGAACTGATTTCCTTGGTTCCTTTTTAAACTTTAAATAAATAAAAAAAAAAGGTACTTCTCTGAAATATTAAGTATTTCTGAAATCAGCTTCTGCTTACGGATGTTTTGAGATTTTTTGCCCGTTGCTATTTACTGTCGCTGATGGACAGACTTTTAAAAAGCGATCTTGCAGAGCCTTTCTGCTCTGCATAACAGAGAAGGCACTGTGAAATGAAATTGTACTTACTGGAAACAATTCAGCTCTGAACGCCTTGATTACTCTGATTATCTCATATACAAGCTCCCTCTGCAGGTAACAGGAAGAATGAGCAAAAATACGTGGAAAATGTGGGTAACAGCCGGCATAGGAGCCCAAATAAAGAGTCTTCATTTTAAGGAAACTCCCTCAAAAATCCTTCACCACTGTCACCTGACATGAAGAGTTAACATAGAAAACATTCTTTTTTGCATTTCCCAGCTATGCCTCTAGTCCCCTCAGAGAAGTTAAACATTCAGATTTAGTCTTTCCTGTATCAAAATGCACAGATTTTTCAAAGTCACCTAAATAATGTCCCAGCAGGGGAAAGAAAAGAAAAAGGTGAAAAATGCTCTGCTTATCCAGAGCCAAATGGAAATGAAAGACACCCCAAACAAAAAACAATTTCATCCTATCTGATACATCCCCCTAACCCAAAACCAACTAAACAGCATCCCTCGTTCTATCTACTGCTGGGAGATAAAACCCAATGCCACTTTCAGATACAATTACACATGCACTCCATTGAAGTTTAAAAAGCAATTGAACTGAATGGTAAATTACCTTGAAAATTAAGAAAGTCACTATCAATTTTATGAAAATGTGAAGTAACAATGTAGTTTTTCATCCAACTGGAGGTAAACCGCTTGCTTTCCAAAAGGCATTGTCCTTGCCTTAAAATGTCTTAAGTTTCTTCGCTGTAACAGCATGAGCTTTCTAGATAAAAATCCCTTCAACACAAACGGGAAAAGGCTTCAATGAATGAAGCTATAAATATTAAGCAGATCAAAATTAAGCCTTCATCCTGTCTAACCTTTAGCACACACTCAAAAATACTGGGAAGCCATCAGGCAACATTAATTTCTCTTCTAACACGTAAAGAATGAAAGTATGCCTGTGGTTTTATTTCTGTTACAGAGCCAAATCCCACTTTCTTTCCCTCTGCAAGTAGTGCCATTAGACTCATAAAGAATGCTCATAAAATAAATGCATATGCATAGGGCAAAGTCATATATACCCTTCTCTTTAATTTTCACTGGAAAAATAAACTCCAAAATATCACCTTTCAAGGTCTGAATGTCAGCCTAACAAAAAAAAAAAAAAAAAAAAAGTGGAAAAAAAAAGACTCAAAATCTCATGATATTCTATTATAGCTACAGCCAGTACATGGAACAAATGTAGGACAAATACTGGGTGTTCACTTCAATATGGTGAAACTGCTGCATGCACAGCTCTTTACTGCTGGAGTATCTTTTACAAATGGATCACAACCAGTTATTATCAGATATTATTATACACCTCTTCAAATGAGGGAAAAGAATGAGGAAGTAAAGAAAGCAGGGAGGAGGGGAAATAATTTTAACATTTTGGAGAGAAGATGTTCTATTCAAACACCAGGTCAGATTATTGCCTGAAGGGCAAAAGGATTTCTTCTCACTTTCAAATTATGTCAGCCTGCAACTCCCCTCGCTTTCCAAAACAACTGCCAGCCTCAGCCCATTTTCCTGGCACAGTAGGCTCAGACAGGGAAACACCTCAGCTGCTGAGGCACCTTCTCTCCTTGAAGCACTTTACACTGATTTACACAAGAATCAGCCTCACTGATTCAAAGTCTGCATTTAAGAAATACCTATCAGGCTGAAGGAAATCAAAGCTGCAGGAAACACTGCCCTTCAATATTTAAATGACAAATTTACCAACAAAATAGCTATGAATTGGTCTTCTGGAGAACACTCACTTTATTCAAAGGCAAGATACAATCATTATTCGTTCTGGAAAAGGCAAGTTTTCCCAAATCGGTCACTTCATGTAGAAAGTCTAAATTAAGCTCAGAAGAATGAATACAGGGATGCTTGGATCAGATGAAAAGAATTCTGCCTTCCATCAACACAAGCATCGGGAATTTACTAGAGAAATGCAGAGTCAACAGCAGAACTTGTTCTCAGGAATTTTTTTCTTTAAATGTCACTTTATTTAGAAGCAATGCTGCCTGCAAGGGAATTGTTTCTGAATGCTGTTCACACCGGTACAGACTGCTACGCCGTAAAAAGTGACAACAGGATACTGCAAGGGAATATATAGAAAAGCGAACTAAAGAATCCTTCTGGCATGTGATCTCCCTACACTAATTTCAGAGTAAGGCGCTCTCTCTATTTACACCAGACCCCATCGACAGCAATGCAAGTATAGTCAGAAACAAGGTTGGTCATCCCCTCCCCAGCTGCCAGAAACAACTTTTAACAGTAATTGGCATTAGATTATTCTGTCAACCAGATTCAGAGCAACAACCAGTTTGATGTGTTGACTGATAGGAAAATACCAATAGAGGGCACAAAGAAAAGCAGCAACCTACCCTAAATGAGAGATTTGGGATTTTATCACATCCAGAGGCAAATAAATAAACAGAAGCAGCCTAATTTCTAAAGCCCAATTCCCCAGTGATGAATTGTTTTGCTGCTACTTTGCTGATATTATCTATTTTTTCAACAGTCACAGATACAAATCCAACCGTACATTGAGATACATCTCTCTAGCTGCCGTGCACATGGTGTGCTCAGATTCTCCCTACACTGCCCTCAACACAGAAAGCAGCAAAGAAGCACCTCAAAAATACAAGATTTCCCTTCTTTATCATAAAAGGTGCAAATACTCCCAAAACGTATTTTGTGTATCAAGATGCCCCCAATTTAAAAAATGAAGATATTAAACGTACTTTTATTCGCACACTATCAGAATTCAGGACCTTAAGTAGCAGTCTTCATTTCTGTAATTTCATTACACTTTTGTAGCTCTTTTTGTCCAAGTGACACATTCACTAAAATATAAATACAGTATTAAAAAACCCCTCATATATATTGCTCAACGTCAAGTCAACCTGCATTATGTTTCAAAAACTGCTCCTCTTTCTCCCCTATATTGCCGCTGGGGCAAAAGGAAGTATCTTTCTAGGGTGGCAAATACATTGTAACACGCTGCTAAAGCAAAAGACAGGAATTTCAGAGTTACTTAGTGAACCAAGGGACAAAACAGGCGGATCCAGACTCTACCATATTTGTATGAGGAAACGGCACAAGACAAATCACCTACGACAAAAAGCCTGCATTATGTTGAAAGGAAAATATTCTTACCATTGCACCTACGTAGGAAACCTAAGTAGCTTCGTATTAGCTCTAACTACATTTTCCTACTTTCACTACTGAAATACAGACATTGATACTTAAATCTTTTTGTATAAATGTTAGTGTTTGTAATGTGCTCCTAAGAGATTAAGATTAGAAAAAAAAATAACCACACAACCAAGACGGGCCCCATTTTTCTCAGCCCATGATCACTTGTCAAGCCATGATTAATGCTGTGCTCTGTAGAGGGAGACATTACATCTAGGCTACAACAGACCTAAATTTTACCCTAAGGCAGAAGTCTGATTTACACATCTCTATTCAAAGTGACATTTGTCCTCTCTTTTCAACCAGTTTCCTCTGAAATTCCAGTAAACTGACTTTGTGACCTACAAATGGTCCATTGATTCTAACTTGTCATGTTGCCTATCCTTGTAGCAAAGTTAGTTTTGGGACTGAATGAAGCAAGATGTTATGCATTCAGGACAAATACAGGAGCAGAGTCCATTAGGTGCTCCATTAAATGCTCGCCCGGATAACAGCAACTAGAACTTATGGCTATAAGGATTCCAGCTTTTACAGAAGAGCTAAAGATGGATCCTGAGGTCAACATTAAAAATCAGAAAATATTTTTATATTCAAAAGTAACAATGGCCTTCATATTCTGAGGTGATGAGCAAAGATCATTTTTCTGTATAACAGACAAGAATACTGCATTGTCAGGGCCACCCTGAAAAGTAATTACATTTTATCTCTTGCCTTTCACTCTGAAATGTCTCCTAAGGTATTTACATTTGTCTATTACAAGAACAACAAGCTAGACAGCAGAAAAAAAAGTTGTGATCACTTATCTCAAGTAAATACTATTTCTTCAGTGAATAGTATTATTCCATCTATTTTATAAAGTTATTGTCCTCCGATTTAACTGTAACTGCTGTTGTAGGAATAAAAATAAGACATGCTTATACCTCATAAAGAAATAGCCAAACAGCAGACCTGGACATGTAGAATAGCCAATATCCTTCTTACTGAACATGAAAAATGGCAATGTTTGACAATATTAAGCAATTTAGACAATGCTGGCAAGTTCCTACTAGCCAAGGTAAACTTATTTCTGGTGCTTTTCAGGGTAAATTGATTTTTTTTTTTCTTCCTCTTAGCTGTTCTGAAAATTGAACAAATTTATACAAGTGTGATGGGATTTTACTTAGCAGGCAACACACAAAACATTCCCCAAACATGAAGTACCTTACTCATAAAAATGAATTTTTGTTATAATTAAGCAAACTGTATTTACGCTTGCTTTGTGCCAGGATAACAATCAATAGCATTTTGTTGGAGACTGCACTCTACCTGCAGGTGTTAAGCACTGTGCTTGCTTCAGTCAGGCTGCAACGTTTTTGATTGTTATGCTCTTCTAAATAATCTGGGTAAACAGCAGGCTACAGTAAGTCAAATCGTTACAATACTTTATGAAAATCAGAAAGGAAGAAATCATGACATATGCAGATTATATATGCTTCTAAACCCCATAAAATACTCAATTTAATGTAATGATCCATAACCTGGAGACGTTACGATTACGAATTTGTAGGATTTTCTTTTCCCCCCATAGGAATGAATTTCTAGTTAGCTATCAGTTTGTATGTAGAGAATACGGAAAGATCTTAAGCAAGTGTATTTCTGTAACTGAATCGCTTACAGTAAGCGACACAATCTTCAGACCCTATGCTGTAGAAACACATCTCATACAGGTTGGGGAAAAAAAAAAAAAAACCAAAGCCATGAACTCTAAGAAAATTATCTATTGAAAAGGGCTTTAAGCCAGTCATCTTTCACTTCTTAATGAAGAATATTGAAAAGAATCACATTTGTTAACCGAACACTGGCAGTATTTTCTAGACCAGGTATACATTCACATTAAATCACAAGTTACCGATATTCCAACAGAGACACCTACTCCTTTTATTTTAAGAACTGTTGGAAACAAAATGCAGCTATCTTTGAAAAGTATTTAAATATTAAACATGACTGTACCGAGAATGGCCTTAAAATAGCTTTTGTTTTTCCAGTTTTTTTGACTTCCATCTACAACCGTGATGGTTTAAATCTTTTTTTACTTGTTTCAAATTGAGTGTTTTTTTAAAAAATAACAGACAGCATTTGAGTTTAAAACCTGCACATAAATACTTAAAAAACTGAATTTCTTGCAATTCCAAATTGTGTTCGTACATCACAAACATCAATCCTGAAAAATGCTTCGAAAGAGTGTGTTTAAAATAACATCCCCAAGTAACATGTCTGACACGGAATTTCACTTGCCTAGGCTCTAAAGTATATTGCTTTATAACTGACTGCTTTTCCACCTATGCAAGAATATGATTTCAATTAATACACCAGATGTAGTTTAACTTCTGTCTTGCAGCTGACCAGTTAAAATCATTAATCATTACTTCAGTTCTTGAATTAGCAGTCATTCACAGATACTCCTCAGTGGAAATGCAGAAGAGACAGAGCATTTTTTCACATAAAACATCTCCAAGTGGTTTTCTTCATTATTTGAGGCATGGTGCTATCCTCAGCAAGAGTCATACTCTTAAGTTAACAGTATTTTCCTATGTTTATGTCAGCATATTAGCTGCACACAGGATGAGCTAGGGCTTGGAGATACACAAACTTTTTAGACCAAATTACAGTAAAAACTTAAGTTTCTACCCTCTCTAAACACTAACAATTATTTATATTGAATGGGTATTATAATTTGTATGAATTTATGACATGCTACATAGAATCATATTGCAAATACAACTTAGATAAATATTTTGCCTAACTAGATACTTCTCTTTCCACATCCTCATGTGAAAATATTGGACCATTCTAAAAAGCTGTCACTCAAGACTGTAGCATTTTGACTCATCAAACTATTTCCATTAAAAAAGAAACATTAACCAAAATGCCATGTCTACATACTGCATTTTCAGCAGCAAGATTAGTCATATTAACAACCTATAAAGACTAAAAACTCCTAAGACTATACCAGTCTTAGGTATTTAAATTAGCTTATTTAAATTTTTATAAGGTGCTTCCTTACTAGAGACTAGAATTCCTGAGTAACCCCTTTTCCTGACTTTACACATTAAAAGCAGTAAGAGATAAATAAAGCATTGAGAAAGCTTCTGAAGTGATCAAATAAAAACTAACTAAGCAAACTTTGGTGGGTTTGGTTTGTTGTTCTTTTTTTTAAAGCTCTCCTCTTGCTCATTTTAAGCAGGGAAACACCCAGAAGCCTAGTGTTAATGTCTCTGCTGATTGTGAAAATTGCAGCAATAAAAACTCCAACTGCTTGTCTTAAATTAAGACTTGCAAGACTACATGCGAGATCTGTATCTTTACATCAGTTTTTATAACATTTGGAAGTTTGGTTGCCAGCTTTGATGTTGGTCTATTAATGAGCAAGGGAACAAAAAGCCAGAAAAAAAAAAATGTTTACTGGAAATTCTCAAGTCAAAACCTGAAGTAATTGGTTTGTTCTACCCCACATGATTCAATACCCTGATTTCCCCAACTAACCAGCTCCCTGACCTATCTGAACGTCTATGCTTTTTTGTTGCTGCCAACACATAGTAACCCACAGTGATTGAAAATGGCAGCTGAAGTGCTGCTGCAGCACATTAATTTTTCTCTAAGTGGTCCAATTTTGTCATCTGAATGTCGAAATCCTCTCTCCACTACGTGTTTTTTCCTTTACCTGTACAGATTTGCCGAATTTGGGGTTACCATCATAAAAACCTAAGTGCAACATTTTCAAGACAATTTTCAGATTATCCCAAATAGCTGGAAGGATAATGCACTTTCTTTATAGCATTCTGTATTCAAAGCAGACTAGTTAACAGCAACTTAAGTGTGATAATGGCCATTACATCAATATGTTCCTTTTACACCACCACTACTGCAGACAACTGAAGAGCTAGGTAAAGAAACTGCTGAAATTCACCTGAAAGTAATGACACACATTTTAGGACCACTAAACACATGTGTTTACAAAATGCCCAAATGGTCACATCCATTTAAGAATAACAGAAATCTTTATAAATTATTTAATTAATTGCAAGAGTTTTCGCCAAGACATACCATACATACTCAGTATCTTCATTAAATGAAAGGAAACTGAAACATGACTGAAGACATCCTACTTCAAGGGCACATCACTTTCACGACCCTCCCAAGCCACCAAATGGAGAACCATAAGGGGAAAAACAATTAGGGGAGGAAAAAAAAAAAAAAGAAAAAGACGACCAAATGCTGCCTATCAAGGACTTAAACCAACTTTTTTAAAACATAAAATGTATGGTTTAGTATCTGCACCATTCAAGTAAAAGGCTTGGAAGGAAGGAATACGCAAGGCAGGCACAGGAAGCTCTTTTTTTGCCAGAGATATAAACCAGAATACAGTCCCCAAGAAACATCTGGTCCCTGGAAAAGGTCCCAAAATACTGACAGATAACTGGATTTTGCTTGGCTTTTGGGTTGCTGGATTATGAATATTGATTTGCAAAGATAATAAATGAGTAGGCCTGGCCACATCCCTTTCAGACTCAAGGAAATAGTAACAGAAGAATAAAACCCTACAAATATGTAGTCATGTACAGCAATTACAACGTGATAAATGTTCTACACCACCACCAAAACAGCGCTTCTGCCATACCTGGTTGCAAATTATTTACTATAGGTTAATACTAACCGCAAATTAAGTTTTCATAGTAAATACAGTATCACTGATTAAATGATTACAAGAATTACTCATTTTCACTTCTTCAAGGATAAAAAGGACATGTAAGCATATGGCCGGTGGTGATCAAAACTTCTTTTAAAGCTCTCCATAAAAATATCTATTATTCCAGCCTACCCACCCATTAAGGAGGGGAGCGTATTTGTTTCAAAGGTCTGGCACCGAGAGGTCTTTTATTACAAGATTTCATTTGTTTTCTGAAGTAATTAGGTCTTCCTCATTCAGTCCCCGCACGCTGTAACGTGTAGGCCATACCCAGGGCATGAGTGCGGGAGAAAGGGCTTTCTAAATCCCCCTAACAGCGAGCAGACATCAGACACCACGCAACAGTGCCTGTGATAAAAGGTCACTTTCTTCCCCTCGGAACAAACCATTAATCAATAGAGTGTGATTGTCCGAGCGCTCGCAAGGGTTCTGCAGCGAAGGGACCTTGGGTTTCACTCGCATAATTGCAAAACAGCGAAAGTTCAGAAACATCACCCAAATCCACCTCCCCATTTTACCCCTTTACAATTCCCACTGCCCTTTGGGCCTCTGCTTGGAAGCAAATGGAAGACAGGCTGAAGTTTTCTCAATTGAGACGGAGCTGAGAAACCTTTGATATGCTAATGCCCTCCTTCAAACGGTAAGAATTCACACTTGCATTAATTCAAACAATTTCTGCAGAAGGATGCGAAATGGCACCTCTTTTCGTGGCAGGCAACAAAAGGAAGGAGCCGGAGCGTCAGAGGAAAGCAAACAGCAGAACATTTGTTCTGCAGGACTCCTTCCGTCGCGCACAGGGGCATTTCTATGCAAAGAAAAACACACCTGAGCACCAGCAGCTCTCTTTACTTTCTGACAAACCACGTTCAAACCCCAGCAGGGCTAGCGCAGACTAACAACAAGATGTTATTTTTAGAGCCAGACACAGCAACGGTGCCTCATGACACACTCTGTTTTCTGTCTCCAGATGGCCCCAGATTTCTACATGTGAAAATAAATAGAAATTAAAAAAAAAAGAAAAAAGAAAAGAAAAAAGTTGTTCCCACTCCACAGCCGACAAAGGGTAATTTATTCCTCCTCCCGAGGCCACCCCCCACCTGGCACGGGCAGCCGGACGGTCGCTCGGTTGAGTTACAAAAATAAACCCCGCAACAGGTAATTATTTACTGAACGGATGCAACTTTCCCCGCTGCGCCGTACGCGCCGCGAAGCGCCGAACCGCCCCGGGGCCTGCTCCGCGGGAGGACCCCGGCCCGCGGTCCCTCGGCGG
>JAOEHY010012590.1:0-61230 GCA_025447955.1 Psilopsiagon aurifrons
CTCAGCACCCTCACAGGGAAGAGCTTCTGCCCAAGAGCTCATCTCAGTCTCCCCTCTGGCAGTTAAAGCCATTGCCCTTGGCCTGTCCCTACAGGTCGATAGTGTGACTACTCACATTGCAAACATCACTGCATGGATGAAATGAGCTCCATCCCCTCTCCTCCCATGAATTTTCAAGGCAGCAGCGAGAAGACATCCACACAGTTAAAGAAGTCAATAATAACCCCAATCAAGCGGGTTGGACTTTGATACATCGTTATTTGCAGATGATGCTGTTTATTTTTAACTGTTCTCCTTACCGGTTAGTGGGACACCAGCATAACCCCAGAACTGAAGCTCAGTGCCTGGCCGTGCTCTCTAGGAGATAGCGATACATCAAGGTTGGACTGGGGAGAGCGGCATAACAAATGTGCTCAATAATTCTTCCCCATCTGTCAGAAGAGTTTCAGAGCTGGGGGTGATATTTTACTGTGTCAGCTTGGAGTGCATGCGGGTGTTGAGGCATGTCCGCACATGAGGTTCTGCTCTGGTCCCTGCAGCCCAAAGAATCCTTACATATTCCCCATGAATTCAAAGTTCAGTTTGCTTATTATGAGGAGGATGGGTCAAACCCAATTTTAAAGTGCTTTCCTGCTGACAGCAACGGTGCTGAGAGATTTTCAGTGCCTGAATGCTGTAACAGCTCTTTTCTAATGTGTTTAAAGTGTTTATGATGGGGTTTTTTTATGACAGTTTTTAAGAACATTGAAACTTTCTGCTCTTATAAGAGCTGAAGTTGAGGCCATGCTTTTATCAGGCAGCAAGCTGTAGTGTGGCAAGCCTCGATGACAAGTTACTTGATAGGAGATACAGCAGCTACCCCAAAATACATCCTGGCAAAACAGGGGGGGATTGAACCTCATGGTTCCTCTTAGCAAAGAATCACACTTGAACCCAAATGAGTGCCTTTCTCTGACACAAGCTGCTGGGGTTTGGGGAAGCTGTGCCAAGGCCGAAACTTAACGAAAAATGGCATCGAGTGTTTATGTGTGGAATGTTGGAGCTTTGTAAGGAAGATTCCCCAGGAGATTTGCACGCTCCAGGGACTGCTGGGAAATCATCTCCCGTCCTGATTTCAGCCCAGGTTTCTCCACAGCAGAAGATTCCCATTTCCAAAGACTAATTCACTTCCAATAAATAACCTTCATTGGACTACAGAGGCTTGGTGCATGTCGATACCATCCCCCAATGGAGCCCCCATAGCAGGGGGTTGGAACTGGTTTGGGTTGGTCCTTTCCAACCCAAACCAGTCTGGGATTCTATGATATCAGTGAAGCTTTGGGAATGGTTTTAATTACATATATGAGGCTGTGAAACCAAGACATGTCTGAACTCAACATGGAGTCAACAAAATCCATGGGATGGGTTGGAGAGAAGGGGAAGTTTTTATCCACCATTTGGTTCAGTTTCATGGGAATGCTTTTTGACCTAAGGTCTTGGGTTGCTAATGGGAGATGGGATAGATTATCTGTCACCAAAGTCCTCCAGCACCCTCCTATGAGGCCGGATTTGGCTGCAGGGCAGAGGTGCAGGTCCCCAGCTGTCTTGGGGACCAGCATCTCAGGTTTCCCAGTGTAGTGCCCAAGTTGTGACCTCATTGGGAATCCAGACTTCATTGTGCCTTATCAATGAGCTTCCAATGTGCCAGATCCATACCAGTGGGTCTAGAAAGGTGGTCCTTCAGGAGGAAGTGATGAAGGGGAGCAAGCACATGTGTTTGGAGACAGGAGGGGGAAAATATGTTTACTCTCCCTCTTCTTGTTCCCAGCCCTGACCATTTTGGGCTCATCTGTGAAAAGCTATGTTGAAATCCTAACTGAACCTTATCAGAACCTTGGATTTCAACCATGGTTTCTCACTGGCCTCCTGGGGTAGATGATGCTTCAAAGAGCCTGCCTTGACCCCAAGGAGCTCGACCCCAACCCTCTTCCTTGGCTTTTTCCATGTTGTTTGGAAGTGCTGCATGCCCCGGACAGGGAGGATGGAGCCCATGATCCTGAAACGCGAGCATGTTTGGGGTAAGGCCTTCCCCTTCCTGTACTTTATCTGTTGAGAGCTCCTGGGATGGGAATGGGCCCTTCTACCGTGACCCCTTTTGATGTAAGACTCCAAAAGAAAACTGGGAAAAAGAAGCTGGAGAAAAGAAAGCTGGGATGGCTCTTCCTAGAATGTGCTCCCAGTAGGGCACCCTTGATGTGTCCAAAAGCCAAGGGGAGATGTGACAGCAATATCCCCCCACCAAACCTATTTGTCGGCACCCCCCCGGCTCTGCTGGTTACCTTTGTCCAGGACTGGCCCAAAGATGGCCAGGCTGTCATCGATGGTGGTGCAGTTCCAGCGCCGGCCCCGGAACTGGTGCTGGCATTCCTGGATGCCCAACTTCACCCCCTCGGCCACACTGGGCATGATCTCAATGTAGTTGCGGCAGAAGCGGAGCTGCTTGGGGACGAGGCCGGGGATGGAGCCGCAGAGGATGGGCTGGGACCCCAGAGAGCTGTACTGCTGACCTAGTGCAAGGGACCTGCGGGGACAGAGGACAGCGTCGGGTTGGGAAAGCAGCTGGCACTGCTCTGCTGCCCGCAGCTTTACCCACAGAAGGGGACAGACGCTTTTTCCCAGCATCAACTCGCAACCCAGACGTTCACACTCAAGAGCAGGACCACAAAAGCTCCACAGCTCCGCTGGGCTGGGAGACTGCCTTTCATCACTGTGTGTACGAGCGTGAGCAGACAGATATGCACATAAAGGAGGGGTTTTGTGTATGTGTGAGTGCAGCGCACAACGCGAGGCACATGAGTGCCTATGGCAAACACAGGGGGACTCTTTCTCTGCTTAATCCCTTAAATCCAGCAGGAGTCCTGTCACTGTCAGGCCAGTGGTTCCTTTTCTTCCCATCTGATAGTGCTAGACATAGAAAAGCTGTGGATCCAGCAGTTTCAAGCTGACTCTCTATGATTCCCCTTGGTCTGGGATGAACTAAACTGTGGGAATAAATGGTCTTGTGCAGATCCTCTTACTGCAGTTTCTGGTGGGCACATCCTTGCATCCTTGAGGATGTTGGAAGTTTCCTCATTGCCTCAGCATGGGAGACACTGTGTGCACCCTCTCAGTTTCATCCTTCCTACAGAGATGGTCAGCAGACTCATCTTCTATTTGGGGTACTGATTGGAAAGACTCAGGGTATCCAGAGAAATTGGACCTAGTAGTATCTGAGAGTGGCAGAGTTTGGCCAGATTAGATATATGGAAAGGACATATATGGATAGATATGTGTCCAAGGTATATGGAAGGGAGTTTTTAGGATGAACTAAAGAAGGTTTCCTGCCAATGAGAGCAAAAGGTGCTGGGACATTTCTTCTTTTCCCTCTGCCTATGAGACATGTAGGTTTGGAAGTACCAGACTTCCTTTGGCTCTGAGTCTTGGGCAACATGGTCTAGTGTGAGGTGTCCCTGCCCATGGCAGGGGGTTGGAACTGGATGAGCTTAAGGTCCTTTCCAACCCAAACCATTCTGTGATTCCATTACTCTTTGTGAGTGCTGGGGAGCCTCAACACTGGCATCTTCTCCCTTTGTCTGAGCATCAACTAAATACAGCTTCTCTTCCCAACACCTTGAAAGCCACAGCCAGCAGTGCTCCTGGAGGGCTTCAAGGACCTGGTAGAAATGAGACTCTTAAAACACAGCATTTCCCCCCTGCATCTCAGGTCACTGCTTCATCATGTTACAGGGCAAACATCCTTCCTGCCTGTGCCCTCTTATGCCTTGTCAATGCCCCATATCGATCCCTGAAATTCTTATAACACACTGGGAAAACTCGGGATCGGCAGGAGAAATCCAGGCCCCAGCTGAGCTCTCGTTTGCCACCCGCTGTCCTGGACAAAAACTTCCTCTGCCCGGAGGTTTCTCTTTGTGCTATTTTTAGACATATTTGGCGTTTTCCAGTTCTGGGCCATGTTCTGTTTAAAAGGGACCATTGTACAGGCTGGCACCCCCTGGTTTGCAGTGCTGAGCGGCCATAGCATGATGCATTGAAATGCACAATGGGATCCGGGAGTTTTCCTGCTGGCTCCTTCTCTTCATTTAGTGCTGTACGAGCCCTTCCCAGCTCTCACCCATTTTGCCCTTTTCCCCTTCCTAGCAGAGTTCTTCTCACACGCTTGCATTACAGGTAACTACAGGGTTGTGAAAATCAGTGCAATACAAACCTTCCGGGAGGGGCAGACACTGTTGGTTTTGTTTTGGTGCACTGAAGCTGTCTACCTCAGCCTGATGCAATGCTCAAGGGGTCTTTACCAAGTGGCTGATATTCATTTTAAGCTAGGAGATCATGAATCTCACCCAACTTTAACACAAAGAAGTACCTGCAGTTGCTAACTCCAACCTTCTGCTGCCTGACCTTTGAAGGCGGTGGTATAGCTGGTATAATATTCATATCTTTTAATTCTTACAATTTGCTGACAGCAGCCCTTTGTGAGCATGGTAAGACACAAATTCTTGGGTTTGCCTGAAGATCAAGAGAAGCAAGAGGGAAATTGTTGCAAGTCAAAGCATGCAGTATATATGCACATATGAGCTTGAGAAATGCCAGGTCTTGGATATGGAGAACAAAAGGATGACAGAATTCAAATGAGGAACGTTGCGGTTGAGTCGGGAAGTGGAGAGCTTTAATGAATCCCAAGCCTTTGCTCATAAATCACCCACTATTGAATCTCTACTGAATGTGTCTTGAGTTTCGAGCTTCTCTGTAGAGTGGGCACTTGTGCCCCCGGTGTGAGATGCCACCATTGCCATAAACTCTCCACCAGACTTTGCAATCCTACAAAAGCAGGTAGGAAATTCATTCTTTTTCTAAAAATAGATTAAAGTGCCAAAGCCTCAGGGGCTGATCCCTTGGACACGGCTGAGTCCCATGGGCAAAAGCCTGGATGTAGGGATGTATTTCTCTGTTGCTGCCCTGGAAAGTCTCTGTAGACTTTACACCCTGGTGTGATGTGACCTCTTGAACAGAGGAGGCTGTTTTGCCTTTTCCAGCTGGTGTGTTTGAAAATCACCTCCTTGTATGTGTATAAATGCCCCCATCTGCCCAAAATTCAGCAGCCCACAGGGCCAGGTTCTCCCCAGTTAAGATTCTCTCTCCATTTAGCCACCTTTCTAAAACCTTTACAAAGGCCAAACTTTATCTGAGAATCACCCACTTGTGGCTGCTTTGAAATAGGTGAAGCATCCTTTCGAGAGCTCTCCCAGAGGGACAGCTCGGGGTAGTTCATGCCTCTAGGTCCTGGGTGACTTATTTTTTGTCCACATGCAGATGAGACCCTCAGTGCCATGGGTTAGTGGTGGCCTTGGCAGTGCTGGGGAACGGTTGGATTTGATGATCTTAGTTTTCCAACTCAGTTGATTCTATGGTTCATGCAACACAGTGGTGCCTCCGTCTATGAGCTGTGTCCTACCTACAGCTGCAGAACCCTCTTCCAGCAACCTCTTCTAGGAGGGCTTAATCCCTCCTCCAAGCACTGCAGGACAGGCAGACATTCCCAGAGATGGGCAGTGTCCCATGAGAAGATCTTGGAAAGACCAAGGGTGGTCAACCAGTGTTGTTCCGGAGCACGTAGTACCAGCTGGTTGGGAATTTGGCACCCTGCTCCAATTGTGGAGAAATGTTGGTTATTTCCAGAAGGAAACAAGGAGAAAGCACTTAATGAAATGATCCTTTGATCATTTCCGAGGGTTGGACAGTGTGTACCCTGCCTGTAATCCCAGGTGAAGGGAGAGGTGCTTTTATTGCATGTGCTTTTAGTTTGAGAGATCAGAGCTATGATTTCTCAGGTATAGCTAAAAAAAGAATGCTACAAAGGGATGCTGAGGAGCTGCTTAGGGTCTGAGGAATGACAGGGAGGTGCTGGCGTTGTTCTCTTTTGCCTCCAATCCACACTGATGTTGAAGTAGCTGCTGAAACACATCCCAGGCTACCTCTACATTAAGTCAAATGAAAAGCCCCATATCTTGAGCTTGTTCAGCCTGGTGAAGAGAAGGCACTGGGGAGACCTCAGAGCAGTTCCAGTACCTAAAGGGGCTGCAGGAAACCTGGAGAGGGACTTTGGGCAAGGGATGGAGGGACAGGACAGGGGAATGGCTTTAACTGCCAGAGGGGAGACTGAGATGAGCTCTTGGGCAGAAGCTCTTCCCTGTGAGGGTGCTGAGGCGCTGGCACGGGCCAGTTTTTGGGAGCAGAGAGGCCAATTTCTTCTGAGGTCCCTGAGATGGGAGCTCAGGCGGTTTCCCAAGGGCTCGAAAAGCCGTGTCCCACATCATTGCTAACTGGGCATTGAAGGAGGGTAGTGAGCCTGGCAGAGACACTGCAGCAGGAGAAGAAAGTGCCAGTGAGTAGATGGATGGCAGAGAAGGCAAGAAGAAGCTTGCCCTGTAGACAGACTGGCAGAAGATGGATTACTCTAAGCTCTGAGCATTTAATCCCAGGGGGACTTGAATGGGAAGGAGGTTAATGGGTGCAGTGATACAGCAAAAAGGGAAAGCCAGAGAAGGAAAAAGCCAGGATGAGGCTCAAGGAAGCATGCTGTGCAAGTGTTGGAAGGAGGTAACTGGGGAGGAGGTTGTCCTGCTCAGGGTGGGTTCTGTAGGTGTTTACACTGGGGAGTATGAACCATCACTTTATGTATTTCTCATTCTGTAATTTCAACCATTCAAAAGATTGCCAAAACAGAGCATTCCTCCTGCAAAGGATCAGCCTCTTTGTCTTTCATATCCTTCCTTCGCTCTAAAAGCAAGTCAGTGGGATGTGAATTCTCCTGTTCCCTGTACATCTTGAGTCAATGTAGAGTCACTGTAGAGGAGCAGAAAAGCTCCAGTGACTCCACAGAGAATTAGGGAAGGACTTCTCAAGTTGAACCTACCCTCGAGTCCCAGACAATGCCATGCACAAGGGCTTTACTGGGTGAAGGCTGGCTGCAGAGAAGGGCAGAGCACCTCCAGGATTTGAGCAAAGGCAGAAGGTTTATGGTGAGGCTTTTGCCGCATGAATTGAACTCAATCTTGTTGGTTTATTCCACCTTCGTTTCCTTATCTCCTTTGGTCCTGTTGGCCTGACATGAGCTGCACCTGTTTATGGACCTGCACCCATCACCCACATCCCCGCATCCACTTGGCCACTAGTTTGCACTGGTTTTATAGTGCAGATTGCAGCTGGGCTGTGATGGAACGAAATCGAATGTCTCAGGTGCCCTACACCAGTGCTCCCCTGGCACTGACTCTAGTTTGGGTTTTGCCGAGTTGGGGTTCTGACAATTTAGCTAGTCCGATTGGATTTGGCTTTGATCAAAAGAGATGCCTGACCAGACACAAGTGAATGTGTATGTGGGGAGTGCTTGGTAGGGAGGATAAGGTGCTGGCAAAGGGAAGAGAGATGGAGCGGTTGTTCTGCTCTCCTCTGAGAGGGGTAAACTGTTGCACTGATTTTGCTTTATGCAGCGCCTTTTGCCTGGGTGGAAATGAGCTGAGTTTGGCTGAAGAAATGTAAATCCCCTCGAGGACACCTAATCTGACCTGAAGCATTTGTCTCTTAGGTACTGCAGTTGTAGTTTGGAACACTGGAAGCGCAGGAATGCCTATTGAAAAGGAAAACAAAAGTAGAGGATGCCAAAGGATAAAGTTCTTCAAGAATGACCATACTGGTGTTCACCTGGGCAGTCACAGCTTTCTGTGGCACTTCCCCCTTGCCCTGACAGTGCCTCTTTTTTCCCTTAGTGCCAAGGCAGGAGATGGAATGAACTGACATAGGAAGTGTCCAGCTCCAAGATGAGTCACGAGCTAGAAACAGGCTCTAAAGCATCACCACGACTCCGTGTCACTGAGCAAACCCACAGGCAGCAGCTCTGCTGGTACTGCTGGTGCCTGGCCTGCAGCTTTCACCAAAGGATGCCCTTTCTGATACGTGTGATGGTACAAGAGCATCTCCTCAAGCCTGCAGTGTACAGGTACTGCTGGGGCACGTGAAAGCCTGATCACAAATGTGGCATCTCTAACAGCAGCCACACAGTGCTTTAATGAAGCTTTCATAGCTGTGAGTCGTAGCCATCTACAATGGTATCTCCATGAGAATGCAACCATCTCCTTTGACATTCAGCAAAGTTAAATAAGACATCCAAGGGGAAAGAGGACAGAGTCATGTTTATGAAATTGGATTACGCAGCTCCCAGGCTCCAAGGGTTGCCTGCACCTTCCCTCCTGGACACATTAAGGATAGTTTTGTTCCCCTGTTGCCTTCATTGAGTTCTGGCCAAGTGTGTGCTCTCTTGTCCAGTCAAGAGCGCATGATGCTACAAGCCATTGCTGCAGACGCTGGAGTGGTTTAACCCTCCTCCCTGTTGTAAATAGGATGTTAAACACAGAAAGGGGACAAAAGAGCAATAGCAGTGAGCTGAGGCAGTGGCTTATGTTGACAGTTTGATTAGTCTATTGGAAAGACTTCTGAGAGATTATTTAGTTACAGTGAGGAGAAGGGGAAGATTAAGACTTTGTGTCCAGCAGAAGAGGGCAGGACAATGGCTGGGGAATGGGAATTCAGACCAGCAAAATGCAAAGGCACAAGTTTCAAAGAAAAAGACAAACGTCCTACGCTTGCTGCAGCTTCTCCGACACTGTGTTCAAATGCAGCCAGTGCTTGTCTGAAAGAACTGTTTGAGCCAATACAAATTAATTCCTCACCCTTGGGGTAAAAGGATCAAATACAGTGATCCCAGTGCACAGCCCTGCCTGGCTTTGCAAGGACAATTAATTTTTCCCCTGTCCTCTGGTTTTTGAAGAGGGAGAGCCCATGTGGCCTGTGTCCTGCTGTGATTTCTGCCATAATAGTCCTCTGCATGTACTGATAGTGGCTGCACTGACAGAGGTAGCAAAAGGAGGTGGATATGCTTGGGCAGCACTGGAGGAGCTTGGATCCAGATGTAGAGTAAGGGGGGCTGCTGGGAAATCTATATTATTCCTTATTTCCCCTCTAAACAAAGGTTAACTCTTCCATCAGGTTTCAGTATCAGGTGATACACATGGAAGGACATGGGGGTATGGTATGGAACAAGTTTAAGCCAACTAATTTGATATTGCATTATGATATTGCAGCCCACAAATGAATCCAGATCCCTAGAGCAGGCAATGGAGGAAGGATATTGGGGTCCCCAAATGGCTGTGCTGGACACCCTCCCAATGCAGTAGCATGTGATGCTGAAATAGTGCCTTTAAACTCAAAGAGCACTGCAGGAAGTCCCTCTGTCCCCTGTAGGTTGTTTCTGGCTCTGGATCTGCTCTATTCCTTTGTGATCCAAACAAGCTTTGTGAAGAGATCAGCTTTAAATAGTTTTCAAGGGCTCTGCCTGCAACTCATTTTGCAGGAGCATCCGTGGTCTGCAAATGCCAATGGAAACCTGGGAGCTGCTCCCACTCCCCCAAGCAACCACTGAGTTCCCTCCCATGCCCTGCAGTGTTTGTCTTCTGAGCACCTCTCCCATAGCCTCAGCTGGGTTTTGAGTCCTTATGGTTCAAGAGCAGACACAAATTCTGCTCCCCAGAGCAGTCCTGCACGTCAAGCCGGGCCAGTGGCTCGGCTTCAGTTCAGCAGCACTAAGTGTAGCGTCCCTGGACCAAACCTGATCAGTTTAGTGATCTAGCACAGGCTTCCTGCTTACCCTTTGCTTCTCTCAGTCCCCCATCCTTACCAGAGATAATGTACCCTGGAGATAACACCCTTGTCAGGCATTTCCAAAACTGTATGTTTGCTACCAATGTGATCTTGCCCTGCACACCTGATCTGCACAGCAAAAGCTCTTTGTGTTGGAGATTGATGTCTTTTAGGTCAGGACTTCAGTTGCTCCTCTTAGGTCATGTGGAGCCACAGAGCCAGAAGTACATGGCTATGAGTTGCCTTGGCTCTTGTATGAGCAGTCCAGGCATCTGTATGTGTTGGAACAGCAGCCCATCACTGACGTTGGTGGAGATCTGAGGAAGAGTCATGCTATTTTTGGATCTCCTGTCATTGAAGCAGACATTCATTTCTCACAAGAGGCTGGAGAGCAGTAGGCATCGTGACTGAGAAAGAACTAAGGTAAAATTATGCTCTGGGCTCCCTAGGACAGGCAAAGCGTGGACATACAGCCTCTTGTTCCCAGCTTGGGTCTGGTTTTCTCTCCTGAGTTATTTGATGTGCTTCATCCTCAGATGTCCTGCCCATACCCTTGAAAGGACAGCCTGGCCCTGTGTCCTTTGCCAGTATCAACTATCTTTTCAGTCTCTACATCACATTTAGGGTTGAACCTGCTGGTGACACAAGCGATTGCTGTGGAGGGATCCAGGACATGGATGCCCCTCAGATCAGATGTGGTGTGATGCACAGTTCAGCCTTGTGAAGTCCCTCTCCCGGCCCAGCCAGCGAAGGGAGCTTGGTCAGGTCCCTCTTGCTTCATCTGTGGGATTGCCAACCACAAGTCAGAGAGCGGGGTCAGACCTGAGCCATTCACCTGCCCTGGGGCCAGTTCCCTCTAATGTCAGAAGCCCTTTTCCTGAGGAGTCCTCACAACAACAAAGGGCTTTGTACCAGAGCAAGCAGATCCCGCTAGATGACTCCAATTTCCCCTGGTCTGAGCATGAGCAAACGAATCTGCTGTTGCATCCCTTCCATTATCCCTCTGCCCACTGGTGTGTGGATTAGTGTTGCTGCAGCAACAGCACTTTTGTGAGATCAGCCCATTCTGGGAGAGCGGCTCCAGTTTGGGTGACTCAGGGCTCTGTCATGGGCCTGAAAGTGATTTGGCATCTGCTTCCCCCCCTTTGTCTTGGCATCTCACACGGTTTGGCTCTGACTTATTTGACAGCAAATGCTGGAAGGATGGGAATGGGGGTGGGCAGGGCTTGGGAGCTGGAATCTGCTTCTCTTCCTAATGAATGCAGCCTGAATAAAGTTGGTGACAAGGGTTTCTGTCCAGGAACTGGGCTCCTTTATTGTCTTGTGCATCAGATATAAATGTTATGTTCAGTAATGCCTGGGCAAAGCAATGTCACTGTCAGTTTAGAAAACACAATCGAGTGATTTGCCATGGGAGAGAATCTGTTCTGCAGGGACTGTGATAATATTCTCCCCCGAATTTACATAAATGCATATGATTTGCATATGCAAACGAAGGCATCCAGGCTGTGACTGCAATAAACACAGCAAGATTTTCAGCGCTGCAAACCCTTTCCTCCAAAGAGAGCCACTGAAATGCGCTTGGAGGCTTTGGCTCACACCAGATCAGCAAGTCCTGGCAGGGCTGTAGATCTGCATGTGCACAGCGTGCGACCACGGCCTCCACGTTTGCTGGTGCTGCTGCCCCATGCCACTGCCAGTCCTGCCTGCGAGGCATTCCCAGCAAAGCAATAGCCCACCACTTGGATTCACCTTCATTTCCTGCCTCCTTCCCCAGTGCTGGCACTGATGGAGGGGCATTCCCTACTAGGGAGGGAATGGGAGTGATGGAATACTCCAGCCAGATATCAAGGGAAGGAAAAGACACCTTTCCACTCAGTCCACTGGGGATACTGGTCATCCCATGTTGGACAGTCCATGGGCCTCCAGTTTGGGCTATTGCCTTGAGAGGCTTTGGTGGTGGCTAACCTCAGTAGTGGTTAGTGTCAGCTCTCTGGAAATCATCCACTGTGAGCCACCAGCTTTGGCATTGAAAAGCATCAGTTCAGTTCTCAGATACTATGGGAGCATCCAGTTGAACACCTTGGATGAGAATTGCTACATCCACCCCACTGCCCCATAATCTGGGGTGTGATCAATGATGGGCTGCCTGTCTTTGGAGAGCCCTTCATTGTGCCCTGAGATCGGGCTTGAAGATAGCAGGGGTGACTCTGCTCCTATAAACAGCCTGAGGTAACCCCAAAAAGGATGTGTTTTGCCCAAGAGGAAACAGTGGATGCCATGGTCTTGTATGGAGCGTGGCTCTGGCCACTCTGGGCAGTGTAGCTGAGACTAGGGCACCAGTTCTGCTGCAGCTGAATGAACTGGATCTTAAAGTGCTTTCTGTCAGATATAACATGGAAAAGCTGAGTTGAATCTTCTGTAAACCAGATCTAGAATTAGTTCTGACTGTTTATTGTGGTGAAGAATTGCAGCTCTGCTATCCCTTTTCCATGGAGCAGCATTCAGAGTGGTGGGGTGCTGGGCTCTAGAAAGATGTGAGGGGCAAACCACCATGAAAGTTGGAGATAATGCACTGGGCCTGCTCCAGAGGTCAATGTGGCCACTGTTCTACTTCCTTCACAAGTAGTCTCGGATGTGCCGTGGTTGAAATACAGCCAGCAACTAAGTACCAAGGGAAACACCATGAGAAATAAGGCAAGGATAAAAGGTGGCTTTGCCCAGTATATGCAGGTTCCAGCAGTAAGCCAGGCCTCCTGGACTGGGCTAAGCAAGTTGGTTATTACAGTGTGGGTAGGTGGAGTAGCATTGGTACTCCAATGGTGGGGAGATACCAATGGCAATGCATGTCTACCTCAGCTCTGGAAACAGCTGTGCTAAATGGAATGCATCATTCCTGAACATCTGGGAAGCCTCATCTGTGATCTCTGGGGATAAAAAGCTGATTTTCAAGAGCTGGACTGTTTAGCCTGTGTAGATGACAGCGCTATCACCAGTGTCTCCCTATTGTCTGGCTGCTCCTAATTCTCCTTGTAGTGCCTTTGTGCAAGCTCATTTATCTGATCAAAGGTTGAGTAAAGGTTGCCCCCAAGGTACAAGACCACTATTCATAATAAGGCTGTGAAGACTGCAGACAAGGCCCCAGCAGACATGGGTTAAGACTCCTTCGGGGAGTTTGGTAGAGCTTAATTCCCTAAAACTATGATCCTGACCATTGTACCACTGCTGCCTTAGTTCGAGGCAAAGGCTCCCTCTTTGTAAGGTCTTACGTCAGCTCCCAGGCCCTTTCAGCTTTCTCACTTAACCAAACAGAAGCAACAGGCCATGCCCCACAGAAGCCACAAAGGAGATTTTCATTTGTTGAGGTCTTATTTTCAGGAGATTTACGGGAAAAAAATGAATGAACTGAAAAGAGCAGTGAAAATGCACAGGTACCCATAACTTGGTGTAACTATGTGGAACAGAAACAGGATGGATTTCATTAAAAACTCATTAAAGGTGAGTTTAAGGTAATGAGGCCAGAGCACATACAATCCAATAGCTGTTTTTAAAAGGCAATTGAAAATCTTTTGCACCAATTGGAAACCCAAACCAAGCATTGTTTTGAGAGCATCAGCAGTTACGAGAAGCAGGTATTAATAAATCAAGTGAAAGCCAAATCATCGATGAGGGAATCGCACAGCTGAGGCATGGGATATCTATGCTATTGGCTGGAATCTGGGATGGAGCCTGAAGCGGTAAATCCTGCAAGACAAGAAATCATTTTGTGAGGCTTGAAGATAAGCCAGGACCTGTCTGTACTGTACATGCAGCTGATGGAAGTCATCTGATGGACTGCAGACATTTCAGCTGAGACCATTGTCCTGCTCTGCCTCGTAGAGCTCTGCATGTAAACCACAATCTGCTAATGTAAGGCACTAGCTAAGATAAGCTACCTGCACTGCATCTATCCAGTGGGTGGAGAGGAGAGAGGAGTAAGGATTTGAGTAGCACTTGTTAGGACTCCCCTGGAGCTGTGAAAAGCCCCAGTGACATTTTCCAAGGATCTTACTTAAAATTCTTCACTATTTCTAGAAAGTCACTGCAGGAAAATTGGATGAGTGTGAGACGTAGAAACGGGGTTAGAATAAAGAAGCAAACTGAGATTTTTATCACCTAACGCTAGCCCCTTCTGTTTCAAACTTGGAGGGTCAATTTGTTGAAAAGGTGGAGGAGGATCCCTGGTGTCTGAGACAGTGCAGTGCTAGAGTGGCTCAGGAAAAGTTTCTCATTCAGAACTGCAAGATGCAAGTACTGGGAAAGGTGCCAGTTGAACCTGATTAGATTTGTCAGATTAATTAAAACCCGACGGGTTCAGAGAATGGTGAAAAAGACAAAATAGCAAATCAGGAAAACCATCTTTAGCAAAGGAGTTCGAAAGCTCTTTTATCAGAGCAGATTTGCTTATCAAAACATGCTTCTTTCATGCTCTCAGAGGTGGGAAAGCAGCTAGGCTGACAGTCATGGTGCTCACAATTTGGTTGTTCCAGGGTAAATATTCCACCTCTCAAGCTCATGCAACAGAAGCCCTTTCAGCCAAGGGTCACTCACAGTTTCTTTCCTAGGTGCCAGTGGAGGTTTACTTCACTAACCTGCATCAGCACTAGCCTGTCTCTCTACTTCATGTGCTGGATGCACGATCTGGAAACAGGTATGGTAATGCGTTAGACACGGGAGATGGATATGTGTGTAAAGGATCATTGCCTGACCCAGCGGTTTGCAAATACCTTCTGTTTTGGGGTTTGTTTGGCAATTTTAAGGAGTCCTGGCTATACTCCTAGTCAGAGTATATGATAAACCGAAGGTTCCTGGGCTGGAAGAGGTGGGGACTCTCAAGATATTCCTAGTCCTAAACTTTTCATAGGTATTATCATAGGTAAATCACATGCAATCAATGCACAGATAGTGTGAAAAAAGCTCTGTTAATCCCAAAACAATGTTTCTCAGCATATGCCCCATCAGATATGGCCTTTATCCTGAAAACTTCAACTGGACAACCATAAATAATACAGCCTGATATCAGAAGCTTTCCATCACATCCAGTATTGCTGTAAACTGGATTAATATTAAATCACTTCAGTTTGTAGAGACAAAATAATCTTCAGATCAAGTCAGTGAAAAGAAGATTGCATCTGCCACCAGAATTAAAATTAAACTTGGAGTAATTTAAGGAACATGAGCTATAACTGTTTATCCATGGCATATGTAAATTACACAGCCAAGTTCCTGATGACTCCTTCCCATTGCAGAGCCTTTAGGAAAATCATTGATCCCCTGAGAGGTATTGGGAACTGAAGAGTGAAATTATGGATATAAGCATGAGCTGGTGAACATCAATTTGTCTCATTCCAGCAACAGCCAGTGGAAAATAGGTGTCTTGTCTGCAGTCATGAGGTGGCTCTGTCTAGCAACAGAGGGAGGAAACCAGGTGATCAGAAACAGACTTTCTGGAGGTCTACCTTGTAGACAGCTAGCAGCAGACCATGCTTTGGCGATTTGCATATAGTAGGATATATGCCTTTCTGGGATAGAATTCCCATTGCAATTGTCTTGCTATAAATTAGGATTTTTAGAAGTAGCTTATAACATTTTAAAGCTATGCTTTTAGGTTGAGCAAGCCTCATACAGAGTCTTTAGGAATCTGAGAGTACGAGTGTGCTCAAATAGAGAAATAATAATGCCAGCCTCCTGGGTTTTCATTTCCAGGTCTGACTTTATCTTCCAAGTCGTGGTGTCCACAAGATGTCATACCCATCTGATGCAAATCCACCTTCAAAAAGCCTTTGGTATGAGCTTTATAATGTTGAAAAAGAGGTAATAGCTATTCAGAAGCATTTCTTGAATGGACAAAGGCTTTGACTTTCACCAAGGACTTTGGATATGTCCACATGGATGAATGTCTGGACTCTGAATCCAGAATTGTTTCTATTTTAATGCTCAGGAATGTTCCATATTGGATATTCTGTCACATATTAAACCCAGCCAAACATGGGTCAGTGGAAGATGGCAACTAGTAGCTGCTAAGGCTCCTACTAGACCTGCCCCAGATGTTTCACTCTGGCCTGGCAAAACTTCCAGAACAGGCTCCAGTTGAGCCAAATTGCCGTAGTTAGCACTTTGGCTCTACCCAAGT
Source organism: Psilopsiagon aurifrons (assembly GCA_025447955.1). Lineage (NCBI taxonomy): Eukaryota > Metazoa > Chordata > Aves > Psittaciformes > Psittacidae > Psilopsiagon > Psilopsiagon aurifrons. Next base: position 15,899 of record JAOEHY010012590.1, read on the forward strand.
CATGCAACTTAGTTCTACAATGCTGAAAGTGTTAACAGTGAGACTTACCCAGAGGAACACCACTGCTAACCCAACCAACTTTGATTTCTGTATGTTAAGCATACACTGATTGAAGCAGCTTGGTTCTCATGCTGCAGGAGGGTACTGCACTCTTGCTCACATGGGGTTTTTGTCCCACAGAATGTGGGACAGCTACATGGTGAAAGTGTAATTTACAAGTTAGAAGTGATTTAGTGATCTTAGAGCCTCCAAGAACTCACACTGCCTGGATCTGTGCTGTGCCTGCAGGGATGGAAGAAGGGCTGGAGGCATTCTTACACCTCTCCTTGGCTCACACACCCAGTAGAGCAGTGACTGCACTACAGAACCTGGAGACCAACAGAGCCAAGATAGAAGCAGCAAGAAAGAATTAGCTAAAGATCTGTCATGACCTAGTTGGAGTGGCAATGGCTCACTTCTGGGCACAGAAGACATTTAGATATAGCAGGGGTGACGAGTGACCATCAGGTTTGTCCTTTGCATGTGTGTTGGGCTCTATGTTGCCATCGTAAGCCTTGGGCTGTCACATGGATGAGAGCTGCTTGATTGCTAGGTCTTTGTGCAGTGGAGGTCTGCAAAGGTCCAAGGACAGCAGCTCCTCACCTCCATGAGAACCTGGCTTAGGACACACCACCCTGAGCAAGGAGGGTGCAACCAATCATGAACCTTTGAAGGCCCAATTTGTGGCAATTGTACCTTTTTATATTGTTTGGCACTACAGAACAAAGATTGGCTCTATGATATTTGTAAGAGCCTTTCAAGAAGCCATAGGCTGCTGTTGAACTGCCCTCAGCATCCTCTTGGCTGGATTAAATAAGCCCAGGTCCCATCACCTTTCCTGGTGAGCCGTATACCACAAATCCTTTGCCATCTTGGAAGCACCCACTGACCCCTCTCCAGTTTCTCTACATCCCTCCTGAGCTATCACAGGACACTTCTCAACACAGTATTGCAGGTGCCCCAAATGCCAAGCAGGCAATGGCAGCTCCCCTCAATCTGCTGCCCACACTCCTCCTCCCAGTGTAGCCCAGCACACAGCTCAATGTGTCTGAGATGAGCACAACTGTGAGTTCATGTTCCTGCAGGTAACCCCCATCGCCAGTTCTCTGCCTGTGCACACACACGGCTGTATCAGTGGGGTGTGAAGTTTCTATCTGACCACATCAAGGTAAGTGTTGCTGTATAGCTGGGAAACAAGTCAGGTGAATCCTCTGGTTGGCAGCCTCCAGCATCCCCAACACCTCACAGCCAAGAGTACAGGGTGGCCAGAAGTGCCCCCTGAATTCCCAATGCTCTTAGGTGGGGTGCCTTAGGCGGATGCTTCACCTTGTCAAGTGTTGCTTTTAATGAAAGATTCAAATGAAGAGCAACCAGTTCACAATTAAACTGATGCTTAAAACCTCTTTGGGACCACTTCTGAATTTAGTTATGAGAATGGTAACTGCTCTGGTGGAAGGTGTCCCTGCCTGTGGGAGGGGGTTTTGAACTGGATGAGATTTAAGGTCCCCCCCCAGCCCAAAGCAGGCTGGGATTCTATGATTTCTGGCTTAAGGGCAGAAGCACTTTCAAGTCTGTATGTGAGTCAGAGCCCTTCTCCCTCTGTTCACCCCTGTGGATCCCTGGGGCTGGGGTACCCGTGGGAGCGAGTGGTTAGGTTTGGAGGGAATGAGATTTCCTGATACATAGAGGAGTGCACACATTTCTTATTGCTCTGTGCTGTTGTTTTCTAGGATCATTTTGAAGCTGTCACTGAGCTCAGGACTCCACCACACTGCACTCTGCCAGGTAGGGAGAGTGAAAACCAAGAGATGCTAACTGACCATGATAACACTCTGCCGAGACCTGGGTTCACAAGGAGAGGTGAGGGTTCACAACGTTGAGGTTCACAAGGCTGTATGTCTTCAAAAGCTCTCCTCTGGCAATGATTGGGGCTGCCCATATGTGTCTGCTGCGCAGTACATGCAGCATGAATCTGATTTCCAGCTTGTAATGTTCTTTCTTTCATGGCATGGATGAACCATGGATCCCCACCGGCCATGCCTTGCTATGGAAAAATCCCAGCATGGTTTGGGATGAAGGGACCTTAAAGCTCCTCCAGCTCCAACCCCTGCCAGAGTCAGGGACACCTTCCACTGGAGCAGGGTGCTCCAAGCCCCTGTGTCCAACCTGGCCTTGAACACTGCAGGGATGGGGCAGCCACAGCTTCTCTGGGCACCCTGTGCCAGCGCCTCAGCACCCTCACAGGGAAGAGCTTCTTCTTTAGACATAACTTAAACTTTAAACCCACAGGAATGCCGGTGGCCATTATTTACTGACAGCTCTGTTCAGGAGCCACACGTCACCCCAGCATCTCTCATCATTAGAGCTGGCCTCACTGCAATTCCCAGGTAGCTTCAGACAAGCTGTGGCACATCCAGGGGCAGCAGACTACAGCCACCGGTGGCTGTGAACACCCCTCAGCAGTGTCAGCAGATGACAACGTGTGGGTTGTGTGTCAGCCTTTCCAGTTCAGAGGTTCATATGCCAGGACAGGCTGATGGTGGAGGTGCTTTGGCTCCGTTTGCCAGGTCAGGAGTCAGAGCAGCACCTCTGGGCTTGCAAGGCAAGCACTGCCATCTCTGTCCCTGACAACCCTCACCACTGTCTTAGTCGTTCTTCCCTAGACCTGGCTGCATTTTAAGATGTAGGAAATTCATACAAGGGGTCTTTTTCTTCTTTTGTGGTGTTAAATCCAGCAGCTGGATTTGCATCAGGAAACCCACTCTCATATTCCAATGCTATTTTGCTCCTTCTGAATAAAGCTTTAGGGGCCACATGCCTGTAACAAAACACAGGCTTCAGGATATATATGTTTTGAACCTTCAGAGAATGAAAAAAACCCAAGACTGCCAAGAGAATGAAGGCTCCTATTAATTCCAGCAAGGTGAGATGCTGAAAGCTAAAGTAGACAACTTACATGTCACCTCAGACTACGTCTACATGCAAATTGTTTTCACTTACAGGTTTTTCTTAATGACGAAGCAGCTGTGGGGCCAGTGAGAACATGTTTTTAAGTTTCTATCTGCCTCTTTCTAGGGGCCCAAGGCCACTGGGATCCTCAGCCAGCTGCCAAAGCCTCCAGCTTCCCCTGAAAGGATTTCTGAGGGATAGAAATAAGATTTAATAACATGACAGACAAAGCCATCCATTCTTTCACGTCATCTGCTTAGAGGCTACCAAATGCTGGATGGGAAGATACATTCGATGAGAGTCGCAGTTGTAGGCAGTGACGTATTACCTCTATGTCTTGAGGAACCATGAGAGGAGAAGGGCTGAATTTTACTCCCTGCTTACACCAATGACTCCAAATCTGGCTCCTGTCTCCAGGCAGGTGCCACAACAGAGGGTTTCAAGACTTCTTGCTGAATGATGTTCATGGAAGAGGGAAACATTTGCTGTTTCTTCTCAGAACATGGGTGGAGTTTTCTCCCTGATTGTCTTTTTCAGCTCCTGCCCATGTATTGCTATCCTGGGAATGGTTTCTAGTTATTTCTTGGGCCATAGTATCTCTGTTAGCCTGCACTGACACAGGTCTGGCCATGGGCTATATTTTCATCTGAGTTCTCTCAGGACATTAGCAGAAAGCTTTGGGTCCATCCATCAGTCTATCTAAATGCTGGACCCCCAATGGCTGAGACGTGTTCTGATATGCATGCTGTCATTAGGGTACTTGGGATTAAAAACATGACTGCAGGTGTGATTAGTGTCACTACCATCCCTTCTGCTGGCATCTAGCAAGCCTGTTGACATGACCCATAGTTGCTGCCTGTGGTGCTGCGATACCAGCCATGGCCCTGCTGCCCACTTTGGTTCCATCCATGCCGTTCCTGAAGGACCAGGAAGAGCAGCAGTTCTGATCTCCATGGCCTCACTACATCTCTCCATCTCTTCCTTCCTTGCCTCTCTTTTAGAAGCAGCAACACAGACCACGTGTGTTGGACACATATCTGAGAAAGCTTTTGTTGGCTTCAGCTCCTCTTGTCAGCACTCTCATAGGCAGCATTTAGGTGACCTTTTCCCATCTGTGCCCCATTTGTTCCTTTTCACTGCTGTAATAGGATGAAAGCACATGAAGAAGGGTTGGACCTATAGCAAAATACCACCCCTGCTCACTGAAGGTTACATCTACACCCCATGATACCCCTGGACCTTACTCAGGTGTTGACTGGGGAATGCCAGTTGGCTGGGGACAGGAGGGCAGGGATTTGTTAGCAATCCATCAGGCTGGACTGATGGGCTTTGCAGCCCAGTAGCTCCACCTTCCTGCTGTCACCAGCCTGGACGCTGCAGATCTGTATCTGCACCACAAAGTTCTTCCCTTTTCATGCCATCCATCCTGCCTCCTCCCTGTGCCAAAAACCTTGCACATAACATTTCACCACTGAGGCCAATGGCCTGATGAGAGTGTCAAGCTGGAGGGCTGCTGTTGGGTTGTGCTCACTGTGGATAATACAAACAGAAGTCCAGCATCCTTCCATGGCTCCTCAATAAAAATACAACTCAGTGCAAACCCTCAGCAGCACCATCTTTGTGCTTTTATCCCTTCCACCATACTGTCATTGGTGTCATGCTTCCTGGCATTGTCTGACTGCACTGTGGAGCAGCTGGATTATTTCAGCCACTCCTAAACCCATTTACAAGGTGATGAGGCTCCATTCTCACTGCACTTCTTTTCCTTGTGTACATTCAGATGCTTCCTCATCTCTACAGTTTTTCTCAGTTGTCCCAGAGCAGGAATGAGCTGTTTTCATTTTGCTGCCAAAATATTTCCTATACAGTAGAAAAATACCCAAGAAGGTTGTACCAGCAGGACCAAGCACTATCTGTCAGCAGTCTTGGGTCCTGCAAGATGAACAGTCTTTCTGAAGGTCCCATATTCAGCAGATATGGGTTTAGCTGAGGATAAGGAAGCACTGATAATCTCTAGTCCAGTCTGGCCTGGAGGGGTGCAGGAGCCCAGTGCAGGGGACTGAGCTGATGCTCTACCTTGTCTTTGCTTCTCTCCTCCTGTTTTTTGGCATATTGAACCCTGCAAGTGGGATTCATCCCCTGAAGTCAGCTCTATGCCTGCCTATAGATCAGAGGATCAGCAAGACAACTGGAAAAGGATGCTTTCTGAAAGAGTATTTATCATGCTAGAGCACACTGCGCATAAGACCCCAGCTTCACAGAGCAGGTATTCAAAGCCTTCAGTGGGACTGAAGGAGATACTTAATTCTGTGTGCCATGGGAAGCATTGTCTCTGCCTGAGCAGTCGGGGAGCCCTGGCCCAGATATTTCTGCTCTTCAGCTCCCTCAGCCTTCAAAACCCCTCTAAAACCTTATGAAAGACCCTCAACCCCATGTGGGGCGTCTCATCACATCATTTCAGTGCAGCAGAGACTCACTGGCACTTCGATATTGCCAGAATCTCCAAAAAATATGCATGATGCAGATCTATTGAATGGAATTCTGCAGGCAGCTTGTTCAACTCCCTCCTTTCCCATGGATACTGCTTGCCATGCCCCCGGTGTTTCTGTCTTACATGTTCTCTGTATTGTTTGTTTGGGCTGAACTTGGAGGGATTTTGGAGAAGGCCAGGACATGGGGCTGACACCTGCCTGCAGCATCTTCTCCTGAAAACAGGGAGAGACATTTTGTTCATGGGGATATTTTTTCATCATAGGGAAAAACCAAATCTTTTTGTCAAGAAGATCTCGGTTCCTCACTCTATGAGTCAAACCCTTCCTTGATTCAGGCGTTAAATCCTGTTTTATATCAAAGCCTGAGGCAGGGAAGGAGCTGGTGAGACCCTGGGAGAGCTGATGTCACGGCAAGGTATCATTGCCCCATGCAGATTCTTGCCTTTAGATCCAGCCATGCAATTTTGACCTGTTCTACAACCCACCGCGCACCCCCGTTCAGACATGCCGGTCCCCAGATGAAGGAGAAAAGGAATGGAAGGAATCAAAGTGATGCTGCCTCTATTTCAGTAGGCTCCCCTGCCACAGGCTTAGGTCCTGAAGTTCGGCAGCCGCACTCAGGGTGAGGAAATCATTTAATTCTTCAGGAAAACCTGCTGTGATTTAGCCATTTCATGAACCTGCGTAGCTTTTAAACGCTTCCTGAGCATGGACTTCTCATTGTATTCCCAGTCTTTCTCTACTGGAACTGCACATTTTCATTCTCAAAATCCACGGTAATAAGTAGATTATTAAGAAAAAAATCAGCTTTTCCCTTTTGCTTTCTAAATATTCCCAGACATGGCAGTCCATTCCCAAGTTCACTCCCACCTACTTCTTCCCATCTCCATGTTGGCACTGAAAGGAACTAATTCAGCGATAATTCAGTGATAATAAAAAAGCCTTTTCTGGAAAGGTGAAAATAACCCAAGAATCTTAGTTCCCAAATTCCAGCATCTCCTTCTTTGCTATAATAGATCATCAGGCTACAGCCCCTACCTGGCACATAGAGAAACTTAATGAGATATATTCCAATGAGAAATCCTACATGAGAAAGAGAGAAATTAACTGAAATCTTCTGTTATGCAACTCGCTCTCTGCTGTGTTTCAATGATCTGAAATATTTGATTCTGGATTTTTTTGTTCTAAAAACCAAAATTCCGATTCCATTTTGTTCATATATTTATGCATCGAGTGTTATCTTTATTTGCAAAATAACTAACTCAGGTTACTTATCAAGCCCATTATATGATAGAGCCAATTCTTTTAAACATGATTTTTATTGTTGGTGCAAGGAGCGAAGTGACAATTCCATCATTCAAAAGAATAAAATCCATCTTGGAGGAATTTTCCTAAGGAATATTTTCTTCAGGTGCCATTTGCGTTCTCAGCTTATTTGGCGGACTAAATTCACATGACATATTACAACAAAAGAAGAAAAAGAAGTCCAAAAACTGTAGCAGCCAAAAAGAATATGGAATTAATGGGATTTTTTAAAAGGGTTGATCACAATTTAAGGGATTTAAGAAAATCCCTGCTACGCAGTCATACGAGAGCCAAAATTCCTATTGCACGAGAAAATAAAACCGCATCCTTTTACATCCGAAACAAATGTCTCTTGCTACAGGGACGAAAATGGAGAAATTAAAGAGTGGTGGGGAAGACTCCATTTGTGCAAAGGGAAAGCTAAACCTTGTGCTTTCAAAATAACCCCCAAACTTTTCATTCTTTACCAGTCAAATTGGAAGAAATTATGCTTAGAATCAAACATGCAGCTGTGGCCAGCTCAGCAGGGCAAAGGGTGGGAAGGAAGGAACACGCATCCACGCAGATCCCATAGCTAATAATTCATTAATTCATTAATCAAAGAGGAAAGGGGGGGGGGGGAAGAAATCTTACCACCAAATTGGGTAACCGGCTAAGACCTTTGTGCCATTGAAGAGAAAAGACAAAATTAGTCCAAGCAGGTGGTAATCCATTAGTCCTGGCTGGTGCAAGGGGTGAATCTCGGCGAAGTTTTCAGAAAAACATGAAGAGTGGAAATGAAGAATCCCCCTCCTCCCAGGAAAAAACAATATAAACCAATTCAAAACACAAGAGTTAAAGCAAGTCCCTGGTAGTACGGGTGACTTTCTGCCTTGTCAGAAACACACCTCTCCAAGCCTTTTCCCTGTAGATCATCCAAAAGCGTCTATTAAAAAGTGCAGGGCTTGGGGATGTCAGCAGGCAGCCAATCAGACCGCATGGCCCAAGGTAAGGGATGAGTCTCAGCTCAGGGCTGTCAATCACGCTCTCCTCCCCCTCCACCCCACAACTTTGTTGCTTGCTTCCACAGACAAACCCTCTTTGCAAGAGACTTTTCTGGGGCACTGAGATTTTGGGTGTTGGGATGGGTTGTTTGGGTTTTTTTTTGTTGTTGTTTTTAAAATTTATTAATTTTTTTAAATTTCTGGGTTTACTTTCATTTGAAACCCAATTTTTTGCTTTTAATTTCACTTAAAAGCCCAGGATGCACCGACTTTGCTTCTGGCTTGGCGTGCCAAGACTTTGCAAGGTAAGGACGAAGGGTGACTGTGATTGCACTTAATCTCACGGTGGGGGTGAGATAGACAACTTGTTCTTTGGATGGAAAGGGAGGTGAACATTAACCCTTGCAGAAGGCAGAGCTAATGGGGGCACCGAAGAGGCAGAAGAACCCCCTGAAAGTGTTGATGTGGGCAAAACTGGTTGTTAATTTAATGAAATGTGCACTGCTCAGGTTTATCAAAGTGTGCGGGTGGGATGGTTGGAGGGGGAAGCAGTGGCAGCCTGGGTTTCTATCAGTAAGATGTGCCAAAGCACGGCAAGAGTGGAGAAGATGTCCCATTGATGAATTTCTTGTGAAGTGCATCTCTGGATGCAGAAAGATAAGAATATGGTCCAAACCCCAGCCATGTAATTAAAAAGGAAATCACAAACAGTATCACCTTTCTAAAGAGGTTGTGTGTTGCAAACAGATCCAACAAAGATTCTCCTTGAAAATCATTGTTATGGCATAGAGACACTCTTTTTACAGGAGCTGGTATGTCAGAGTAGTAGATCAAGGGGATGACTGAACAGAATGGGACAAAGAAAAGGGAGAAGTCAAAGAAGTTGCTTTTGCCCCTAAAGCATCCTCAGCAATCATAGCTGCATTGCCTGCAGTGGAGCTGCCCAGTTTATAAGATGGATATTAGGAGCTTTAGGAGTAGCCAACAAATCAATGTATTGCAGAGGAATAGCTATAACAGAATTCCAAGGTCCTATCTTGGGCAGCCCAATATAGCTCCTGATATTATGGCTCTGGGTATAAATACACTCCTTGATGCTATTTAATCACTAGGATGCACTTGCCTCATGCCTCTGTCTTTCTTGATTCCCAGTTCTTATGGATTTTAGTGTATTTGCACACTGAATTAGTGGAGAGCTGTTCTCATAAGTGGTAATTTGTTTCCTGACCATCATGCATCCAAGAGAGGACATCCACCAGATGTTCGCTCTGCACCTTAACTCTTCATCAGACCCCACATCTGCTGCAAGGACTATGAGGCCAAGCTTCTCCAGGCTTAATCTGATGGGTTTTCCAGGTGCTTATGACCCATCATAGATGTTAAATATGGCTTGTTCCTCTCATGTGACTTCAGATCCCAAAGGGTATATTGGGTGTAGTCTATCCTGGCAAATCTCTCACCTAGCACCCAGCTATGTTTTATTGAATGCAATCACTTAGGTTTAAGAATGGAATGATTTTCAAATGAGAATTGGAGATACATGGATTTAATAGGATCCACTAGATTAAACACTGCCTGGGAATCTTCCCCAGATCCTGAACTATATTGTCCGTGTTTTTAGCTATGAAGCATGGAGGCTGGCATGAGCCTGATGTGGCCAACCTGCAAAGCCTTGAAGAGATTTGAGTCACAATTTGGGATTAGTGTGGAACAGAAACTATTCCAAACAGGCCCTTAAGATGTGACCTATCTCTTCTGGTGCTTAAATGAGTTTACCAGGATGGATTAAAGTGGTCCTGTGTTCCTGTGCCTCTGGTTCCAGTGCCAGGGAATGGTCACAGGCACTTTCAACTTCCTTGTTAAAGTAAGCCATGGAGTACCTTTAGAATTGCCACTAAATAGCCTGTAAGTCTAAGTAGCAAAAGCAGACCTGAAATTCTTATGCAGGTTTGTACCTCTATTGGGGGATATTTTGGAACCACACAAATTTAAGAAGGATTGAAAGTACTGAGCAAGATTCTGTCATCAAAATGTCAAACTGTTAAAGAAACAGCAAAAGGAGACACTGAAATGAGATACCTCGGGTAATACTGCAGATGACTGACATCCCATGGAAGCGCCTTAAAAATCCTGACCACTGCAGAAATCCAGTTGGGGACAGGTTTTGAAATGTGAATTGAATGATTGGTTGGAGACCATCACCAAGGTCTTGGTGGTTGAGATGCTCCTGCCCATCAGACATTGGGGAACAATACCAGATGCTCTTATATTGTGCTGCTTGATTCTAGGATTGATAAATCGAGCCAATAACTAGCAATAAAATGCTGCTTCTGCTGAAAACCAAGTGGGGAAAAGTGTCCTAAGACCCAAATCCCAGAGGCTTTGCTGTTGTGTGTTGGACAGAGATCTCAGTTTTGTGCTGGGAAAGGCTTCATAGCAAAAGCAGTAGAGGCGCTTAAGCATCCATCCACACCCCAGTAACTGCCCAACATCATGTTGGTGAGGCCACGGACAGGTTTTGAAAGATATTGTTGAAGATTTGACACTAAAATAAAGGGAAAGCTCTCTACAGACTATGACGGATTTCTGATGAAGTCTTTTGGGTCACTTGCCCACTCATACCTTTTAATTTGTTCCATCCATTGCTGCCTTTGTCTGCTCTGATCATGGACTATCCCAGCATCATGTGGAATTCATGTTTCCCTTCTAGGAACAGACTGTGTTTCAAGAATACCTGCAGTTGCTTTGGCTTGGAGATCCTGTGAGATCCTGCGAGTAGAAGGTCCTTACTGCCCCTAACCCTGTTCACATTCCTGGCTCCAAGTTTCTTCCACTGAAATGACTACTAGAGCAATGGCAGGTTTCAGTAGTGTCTTTGATTGTATCAGCCTGGATCCCCAAGCCCTTGAGATGGCAGGCATGTCTCACCAAGGAGTATGACTTGTCTCACAGGAATGAAGACTATGCTGTCTACAAAATTAACAGACTCACTCTCAGTCTTCTCTGCTGTGAAATGAAAATCTGATGATTACACACTAAAATTATCCTGGGGATATTTCATGCTGCCCTGAACAAATATTTAAAAGTTCTACAGCAAACATTAATTTTAAATGTAATTTATAAAAGCAAATGAGATTTATCCAAAAGAGTACAATTTCAAAATTTCACTTATAGACACTTCCTTGTGCTGCTGACTGACAGTTTTATTGACTGAGAGTCTTTGCAATTATATCGGCCTGTCTGGTTTGGCAATATTGACACTTGGAGACCAGTTTCAGGGCATCCAGAAATGAAAAAGTGGAAGAATCTTGGGGCTTGGCTGCTCAAGGAATGCCCTGTTGCCTTTACAATGTCAGTATACTGGTCCTTCTGTATTGTGGTAACATCAGGGTACTGCAAACCCAACCACTGTAGGTGCCAAGACATCTGAAGGGCTCCTTGTGTTTATTCTAGCAGCATTCCAGGAAAGGAGCATTGCAATCTCATGGAAAACATACCTCTCCTTCTCCTCAGTCCTCTGACTTTTGCAGCTTCTCCTTTTAGCTTTTCTTCCTTTCTCTAACAGAATCTACCATCAAGAAGAAACCAAGTGCCCAGGGAAGGCGACAGGACCATGGAGTCTCCTGGGTTTGTTCTCAGCATGTGTTTCAGCACACCAAGACACTGCAAGAGCGGCACACCAGGAACTCAATCATTTCTGGTGCAGTTCAGCTCCCCTTGGTGGAATTATCCCATGGTCAGTGTGAGAGGAAGAGGATGACTCAAAATGCATAGTGAAGGGCAAGAGATGGATGACCTGGGATGACCTGACAGAGGAGGTTTAGATGCCTGATTTGGTGTGTTGCAGAAAGCAAGGAATGGTCCAAGACCTGTGATCCATGGTGCAGCACTAAGTGATGGCATCAGCATGCTTGATTTGTCGGCCAGCTCTAGTTCAGTGGTGGAGGGTGGCTTAGCTGGGTGCTACATGTTGAATTGCACATCTGGGCACTCCTGGGCATAGCCAGAAACAGAAATTGAGAATGTGGGTCCCTCAGGACCATGATCGTTTAAGGGGTTTCAAGTCTTAGAAGCAAATGAGTTGTTTTGAAGACCTTGATTTTGGTCTCGGTATGCAAAGTGCAGTTAACATAGCCAATTACTTCTTTGGTGGCTCTCAATAATTATTAAAAAGTCTGTAAAGAGCTGAAGAAATCTTTTCAAAGCATGAATGAGCGGACTGAGTCCCTTCCATCCTAAACTACTGGAATTCTGTGTGTTCTGAGCACTGTTTGCTGCTAACCTGTGACTGCTAACTTAACATCTCTATACTTACCTGTTCCTCAGTTTTGTTGGCCAAATCTGCTCTCTCCTAGATCCTATGTTCCCTCTGGCTCTAAGAGACTGTCCTCTGCTGTTTCTTGTGCTTCATATCTTAGTTCATCTTAGCTGGGCACCCCAGGGGAGTCATTACCTGCAAACAGCAATCCTGTATTAACACCTGACCAGAGTGATTTAAAGAAGGACCTCAATGGTTATTACATCACTTCTGATCTTTGGACAGGAACGTCTTTAATATTTCCATGCATCTTCTGGTTGTCCTCTACTGCCAGTGATCTGAGGGGTGCACTCCAGCCTGTTGATATTGCATTGGCTGACCTAGCACATCCCTCACTCCTGTTAGGTGCCTCATCTCCTTGTTCACTCTAGGAAAGCATTAATGGCACCTCCAAGTAATCCCATAGCTTATGTGGGGTTGCAGGGCTGCCTTTCATGTTTGCCTGCCTGTTATGTCCAGTGCAGCACTGCCTGCAGTCGATGTACAAAGCTGTGAGGTGTTTACAGGTTAGTTAGCCACAGAGGAAATACATCTGCAATTATAGGAAAATGGATGTTCACATGCTCAGATGAGCACCATGATGTTGTTTCTACTTGATCTGCTTTTGGAAACTCCCTTTTGCTGAAGACACAGGTGATGAAGCAGAGGAAAGTTGGGATCTAGCTGTTGAGGTAATGCTGATAGAAAGCTCAGTTTAGCAAAACCCTTTAACCATTGTTTTTAGCATTTTAGGAATAACCTTACAGCTTACAAACAGCCTTATCTCACTCCATTCTTTTACAACCTATTCTAAGCCCACAGTACAGGAATCTTGCACTTATTTGTCTTCCAGTGGTGGTAGAAATGATTTTGAACCAAACTTTTGCTGCAATATCACAGCTCTGGTTCAATTTTCAGATCTTTCCTCTATCGTGACATGGAGAAGTTCAGGCAAAAGGTGACCTAATGAAGCCTTAAGCCTTAAGACACATGAGCTTTTAGGGACTATGACAACTTGGGGCAAAGAGGGCTGGCAATGAAGCCCATCTCAAACTTCGGTAAATACAAGGACAAAAATACCATCTTTGATTGGCACAGTCTTGCCTGAAATAGTGTTGGCCCACATCGCATCATGTGGGGACACCGCTTCAGCAACGGGTTTAGAAAAGGGAAGTATGTGTGATGATGCTTTAAAGTCTTCTGCTCTATCCAACTCATCCCTACTCCAAGTCATCCCAAGTGAAGTAGATCTGAGTCTGACAGAGTACGACACTTGTCCCATCAGCTATCGGTTGTTAGTGGGAGAATTAATTCCAGGTAACATTAATGGTTCCAGGTAACATTAAGCCATGTTGGGCAGGTCAATGCCCAGCACAAAAGATTTCTCACACAATGATGCGATTTCATTCATCAGTTTGAAGCAGCAGCTCAAGATACAGAAGAAAGGATACCAGGATGGTTGAGTATGTGTAGAGCTCTGATTGCCAAAGTGTAGGTACATGGCCTTCTCCTAGGTTAATGTGAGCAAGCATAGAAGGCTGAGTGGGTAAGTGTGTGTAGATCAGTGGTTATAGGCACATAATGCCTTTCTTCTGAGGAAGCAGCCTCAAGGCAAGTCCCAGAGCTTTCTGGGGAACACATCCCTATAAAAGGCACTGTAAGGCAAGTGCATGTTCTTTCTGGGGCTGTATAGAGAAGGGCAGTTTTACACCTTGTGTGTCTGAGGGCAGCCTTGTTCTATGGGAGAGGCTGAGCTGCCTTTCACAGCTGCAGTAAATCTGACTAATTGCCCAAGCTGAGCAGATGAAGAGACTGTGCCCCAGGTCTCGGGCTTGTTTGAAGACAGCTATGTCTACCTTGACATCTGGAGGAATGCATCCCAGGGATGGGGGGAAGGGAGCAGAGTCATTCCTCTCCCTTCCTTCCTTCCTTCCTCAGGGCTCCAGCCTAGCAATATCCTGGAGGCTGGAGAATACAGGGTAAAACTGAAACCAGCTATTTTCTTGCTGCAGGCTGTGACTTTCCATTATGTTGTAGTTGGAAAACATGGGGCTTACATGAAGCGTAAGAAGATAAAACACTGGGAAGGGGTGAAGGGGAAGGAGTGGGGGAGAAGGGAGTGGGACAAATATCCCAATGGGAAGCTGTGCTGGGCTTTGTTGAGCTCTGGCTGGGCTGGAGCTGAGTTTGGACTGGGCTTTGCTGGCCCAGAAATGGGAAAAGGCAAGGGCAGCTGGTTGGAGGCAGGCAGGAGCTCTGGAGCCGTGCCTGGTGCGGATTCAATCCGGGAAGTTTTAATGCCACAACAACAACAACAACAAAAGAGGAAAGAGGGGAAAGGAAGAAAAGGCTCCTGCGGGGCTGGTTGCCACGGAGACCCCAAGGAAGTTTGAACCAGTCCTGCTCTTTTCACAGCCGCCTTTGAGCCAAGGAGGGAATTATGGCTGGCGATAAAAGGAGACATGTGGCCCTTTGCTCACAGGGACCGGCCTCTGCAGTTATGAGTCTTCGGCTCATTTTCTCCCTTGTCCCCTCCTGCAATTATACATTCGGAGCTCCGGGAAAAGAAATCTAGGACAAGTTGTGCACCCTTTGCCCTGGGGACCCGTCCCTGCGGGGCAGACCCCTGCCTCTTTCAGCCCATTATTCCTCCCGTGATGCGCCACCCCATTTCCTCCGTACTTCGGGAATTCTTACGTGTTCAGAACTGACAAACAGCTCACGCCGGCTGTCATCGCATCGGCGCCTGCACTGAAACAGCCTCCACGAGGAAGAGGGGCTGAAGATCTTTCCCAATGGAGCTGGAGACAGTTTTCCTCCTTGTCACAGCTCCTGGGTTTTGGGGAGGGATCTGGCTGAGCAAATGACAGGAATTCAAGTGAAAGGGGGGAATACAGCTCTATGTTGCCTTACCCTGATTTCTCCAGTGACACCTGCATAATGCAACGCCCAAAGTTGTGCTGTAGTGCTCAGGTTTTGCCCTGGGTACTCCCCATTGTGGGGTTAGAGCTGGATACTTGGCACTTCCAATGTGATGTGCTGCAAAAGTCCTCCTCAAGCCTATTTGGCGTTATACACAAGGGACAAAATGGTGAAGTGAAAGGCAGAGGTGCCAGCAAAAGAAGTGCGTCTTCTACAGGCATAGAACAGCACTGGGAGCAAAGCATACCTTAGAATCATATAACAGTTTGGAGTGGAAGGGACATTAAACATCCCATGGGAAGCGATATCTCAGCTTGCAGCTCACACCTCTTGGTCAGCTGGGTTAACAGAGCCCAATTCGCTTTTTCAGGGGTATTCAGGTCTTCTTAGACCTTTGGTGCTGAGGGTGTCATGGTGAGCTGTGAAAGAGCAAGTATGGCTGGGGACATGGGGTAGTGATCAAGGCTGGGATCTGCTCTCCCTCCCAACCCTCAGAACATTGCCCCAGAGCCCATTTCCTTTCTTGTGCTGGGCAGTGGTGTAGAATTCAGTTTGTTTTCATCAGCTTCTTGGGCTTCTTTTTAAACCCAGAGCTGTGTTTGAAGGGTTCTTACTGCCTGGATTGGCTGTGGGATATCCATTCTTGGAGGTTTTGGACGTTCAGGAAGACAAAACCATAGGAAACCTTATGGCATTAGTCTTGCTTCCTGCAGGAGATTGGATTAGAGACCTCCAGAGGTTCCTTCCCACCAATACTTCTATGGGTTGATGATACCTTGTATTGCCTTACAAGTTAATTAACTATATAGTCTTGGTTTTATGCATGAGAATAACATAAAACACTTAAATAGTCCAGAACATCTTTGCAGGTGCCGTCCAAATGATGGGTTACGAAGCCAAGATCCATGCAGCAGGCAAAGCATGTGGCTGGCCAGCTAAGCCCTATGCACGGTGCAAGCAGAATTATGCCCCCTGGAAGCTGTCCTGGAAGTGGGCACAGTCCTGGGATCACAGTAATCATTCAGACATGGACCCTGCCTGTCCACCAGAAGCTGAATGGTGTCTGAACACTCACCTTATTCCCAGTGATGAACCTCTCTGCTAAGGAGAAACCTACCTTTACTGAAGGGATGTTAATTATCATGAAGTGAAGACCAGCTCCAGCCATTGGGAATTGCTTGGACAAGTGTTTGTAGATATGCTTTTGCCAAATTTTGGTGTTCTGGGCAGCACTGTCTTCCATTCTTTCTGCTGCTCCCTGAACACAAACCCATGGTCCATTAATTCTCAGCTCCTACCATAGGCCTGCTTTGCAGAGCAGCCAAGAATTTCCAGGCTCTGCAGCATCTGAGGACACTCTTGCCCCCTGTATTCAGGTAAAAATAAAAGGAACTGCACCCCTCAGAGTGTGTGAGCAGCATCCTTCCTGTCAAGCAGCCGGGCAAGCAGGCCAGCCTTGAAGGTCTTATTGCTAGGGGAAGCTGGAGCTTCCTGGAGCTAAAAAGTTACTGGAGCTTCACTTTTGATCCCTGTACATCCACTTCTGTTCCACAGGAAGGCAAAAAGGCCATATGGAGCATCCCCCAGCTGATGTGGTCCTCTCTGTGCCCACCCCACAGTGCTCCTTCTGCAGATAAAGTGATGAAGGCTCCTCTGGCTTAAACTTCTCTATTGCAGTGGCACCACAGCCACATGTTCCCCTCCTGGGATTACCCTCTCAGTTATCCAGGTGTCCTGTTTGTGGAGCTAAGTGGTGAATCACAGCTGAGCTGCTGTAAAACTAACCATTTGAGGGGGAATAATCTTTATTTACATCAGTGCCACCTTCATGTACTATTCTTTTTGTTTCGTTACCCAATTTTTTACAGAAGATGCATACAAGAATGTGTAGATTTTCTGTGTGTTGGAGCATTGGAGCAGGATTCCTGTTTCTATGGTCATGAGACTGTATTTTTGTGGATCAGAATGGAATGTCCAGCACAGTGTGTCCTGCTCCTACTTTTGCAACCAGTAGGTATCTCCCAATTACTAGAGTTTCTCCAAGACAATCTTTACTTTAAAGGAAGACGGTTCTAAAATGCAATGTAGGTGCTGATGACCCACAGACGGGCTGCATCACAGCTTTGCTCTGTGATCCCGGGAATAAGCATGATAGGATGTGGGTCACTTGCCAGGAGAGCTTGGGAGTGTGGTACACAGTGCCATCCAGTGGACCTGCCACGGCTGACCATGCAGCAGTAGGAGGTAACACGTCCTTTGGTGATGTAGTTTGAGTCATTGAGCTGTATATGATGCTTTCCCAGTTCCACTGCAGACAAACCTGGGCTGTTCAGCAAAGCCCAGGTAGAACATTATCCCCCTGAAAACGTCTTCCCCAAGGCCTTGAGTACCTGGCAGTGTCTATCACTCCGTTGTCCCAGCTAAGAGGATGCAGAGCCATACATCAGGACTAGCCCATTGTATCTCATCTCCCTCAGCTCTCGGGGATGGAAGTGGTTCAGGTGATGGAGGGGGAGCAAAATCCAAGTGAACACTCCCTCGTGTTGTTAATGCCACTGAGGAGTGATAGGAGCATGCCCTGCAAGCAGACCCCCATGTGCTCCTCATGCCTCATCTCAGGAGCACAGGGCAAGTGTTTTGGGCGGAAGAAGGCTACAGGAGGAGCCTAGGGTGAGTAGGTAGGGCAGAGAAAAACAGCGAACACCTTTCCAGTTTGGAACAAGATTTCTCCTGGAAAAGCCCCTCCAAAGGAGGGCTTGCTGCCTGCGTGATCCTTGGGGGCACAGTACCACCTGCTGGCAATGAGGAGGCAGCATAAGCGAGGGATGGGCCTCGGAGGAAAGCCAGCCCTGGCAATTTGCTCTTCTCTAGAATTAGAGCAGGATTTGCGTTTGCTCTTCATTGAGTCCAGTTTTAAATACCTAGGTTGAAAATTTAACCTTTCCATCCTTGCGAGGGTGAGATCCCCGCCTCGGACAGTCAGAATCACTCCTATTCATGCTGCCAAGTTTTTCCACCTGCAAAGGGAAGGCAATGCAAATCCCAATGCAGAGCCCAGTTTACCAAATCTGGGTAAAGGTTCATTTTCTTATTAAGCTGTAGCTTAACCGGTAACGTTTGCAACCCCTCCCCTCTTCTTCTCTGGACAGTGCATCACCTCAACACTTCCTACCCAAACTTAGAATCATAGAACTGCCAGGGTTGGAAAGGACCTTAAGCTCATCCAGTTCCAACCCCCTGACATGGGCAGGGACACCTCCCACTAAACCATGGCACCCAAGGTTCTGTCCAACCTGGCCTAGAGCACCGCCAGGGATGGAACATTCACAACTTCCCTGGGCAACCCATTCCAGTGCCTCAGCACCCTCACAGTAAAGAACTTCCTCCTTATATCCAATCTAAACCTCCCCTGTTCAAGTTTGAACCCGTTACCCCTTGTCCTATCACTACAGTCCCTAACGAAGAGTCCCTCCCCAGCATCCTTATAGGCCCCTTTCAGACACTGGAAGGCTGCTCTGAGGTCTCCAAGAAGCTTTCTCTTCTCCAGGCTGAACTTATCTTTGTTCTGTTTTCCCTATTCATCTTGGCACAGTGTTTAGCCTCGAAGTCTCCCAGGCTCTACCCCACTTTAATTTATGTGCCTAAGAAATAGCAGATGATTGATTTGAGGCTGCCAATAATTCATTTCTGCTCTCAAAACCCTCAGGTCCAGCTGCTACATTTGCTCTTTTTTCACTCTTCATGATTTTCTTGCTCCTGTGCATTGCTCTTTGTCTTCCTTGGTTGTTTCACGGAGCACTTTCTGGAGTGTGCGGCAAAAGGAAGCTCTGTGCACTTAGCTCCTATCCCACACAATCTGGCCAGGAAACTGTGGTTTAAAGCAAACCCAGA
This sequence comes from Psilopsiagon aurifrons, assembly GCA_025447955.1. Classification (NCBI taxonomy): domain Eukaryota; kingdom Metazoa; phylum Chordata; class Aves; order Psittaciformes; family Psittacidae; genus Psilopsiagon; species Psilopsiagon aurifrons. Next base: position 34,777 of record JAOEHY010012590.1, read on the forward strand.
GGGTTCAAAACACAACTCCTGAAAGCATCTGTTAAGCTACATGGGTTCGAATACGATCTAGGGCTTGATCCCATTCTTGGAATATGGTCCCACTGGCTGAGGATGGGGAAGGAGCAGAATTTGGTTGTCCTAAACCTGACTCATCTATCGGAATGCACCTGACTGATAGGATGTGTGTGAAGGTACTTGGAAAGAACTGTTTTTTCATACCTGCAGGATGATCAGCTTGTTCCATTGCAGGACCAGGAGCTGCAGCCACACCAGGGTAACTGGGAAAAGGACCAAACTGGAGATCACAGAGTTGAACTCAAGGCACTTTGGGTAAAGTTCAGCTCACCCAAGCTGAGATGCTGACAGTGCAGGGCTCAGTCCAAGCAGGGGTATAACACCTAGCTCATGCTGTGGCTGAAGGGTTTGGCTACCAGGTCACATGTGGGTCTGAGACAATCTGGAACCAGCTTGGTGCGCAGAGAGCTCTCCATGGACTGATTCAGTTCTTTGATTATGCAGAATATGGCAAAAAAGATCTTGTGTGAAAGGGTGGTCAGGTCTGCTGCTGGGAGCAGAGAGGGGAGAAGAAAGGAGGGGAGAGTGATTCATCTTCAGGCAGCACCAAGCTGTTAAACTGGTTCAGTTTGTCATTTGTTGGCATCCTCAGATTCCCTTCTTAGAGCCCAGTAACTCTTTGTAGACTGCTTGAATATGAATTATGATCATATTATTTCCATCCATCCAAGACACATCTTTGGAGGCCCCTCTGAGCTGTTGGCCTTTTTCTAGGACCTTAGCAAGACTGACTGTTTTGGCATGACCAGGGATGGGTGAGCTCCACTCTACAATCCTGGGTCCTCCAGGGTACAAGAGCTACTTTGACCCTGCTCTTGTCTCTTACCTTGAACAATCATAGAATCATAGAATAGTTTGGGTTGGAAGGAAAGTTTAAAGGGTGCCTTCAAATGTAGTTTACTCCCCCTGCAACGAGCAGGGCCATCTTCAACTAGAACAGATTGCTCAGATCCACATCCAACCTGACCTTTCAGGGATGGAGCATCTACCATCTCTATGGACAACCTGTGCCAGTGTTCCACCACTCTTGTTGTAAAGCTATCTTCCCTACTCCTAGTCTGAATCTCCCCTCTTACGTTTAAAACCATCACCCATTGTGCCCTGCTGTGCAGGCTGTGCTGGTCCTTCATTTGGACTCTGTATGCTTCATCATTGGACTTCAGTCTCACCAGCCTTCCTGGGTGGCCCAACACACCATTTTGTCTGGATGAGTAACACCAAGACGGCTCGCTTCAAATTGGGTCTGAAGAACATCCAATCATTCCATCTCCTTTTCTTGGACTGCTGCACAGACATAGAGTGATGGGGTCTTTCACTAGCAAAGGAAGTGGAAATCCAGGATTTCAGTTTACATAGAGTGATGAGGCCTTTTAAAATCCAGGATTTCAGTTTATATCAGGTCCAAACTGGGGTCTAGGTTGGAAAATCCACCATAGCATGGTGAAGGCGGGTGTGCTCACACTGCAGTTCAAAGCACCCCTCACAAAGCTGCTTTTAGTGGTGAGAGGCAGACACTGGTGTCTTGTACTTCAAGACTGCAAGATGTCCTTTAGGTCCTCTAGAGACTCCTGCTGATGCTTCTCACTTTCACCTCCATCCATCTCACATGAGGGCCCAGAGGGCCACTGGATTCCTCATCAGTGTCACCCTGCTCTGGCCAAGCTTCTGTTCATGGTGCAAGTGGGTAGATGTAGCTACTACCTACAACTATAGGTGATTGTGGACCCAGCTACGAGACTTTGATCCTATTGTCTCTCCAGGTAAGACTGTGCTAGGAAGCCATCACCAGCTACTTGGATCCCACGAGGGAGCAGTGAACATTTCCAAAGGAGTTTCGTCAGGTTCCTTTCTGCCTTTTTTCTTCCCAGTTTTGCATATTTCTGATGCTTTGATATGTCCCTTGCTTTCATTTCTGCCATCTTTGTAATTTGAGTTTTCTTTTGATCCATTTCCCAATTTTCCCAGTTTTCTGTTTAGATTTTCCAGTTTGGCTCACGCCCAGCAGCGATGCTGTGCAAAAGCAGATTCCTTGGTCAAAGTACAAGAACAGAACATGCACGTAGAGGCTCTTCTCCTGAAAAACATCCCAGACACCAAGAATTTGCAGCTTAGGGACTTCCCCAGCCCAAGGTGGTGTTGATGGGTTTAGTAACACTGAGGGGTTTTTTCTTCCATAAATCTACTTGGTTTCTCCTTAAATTGCATGCAAACATCTGGCTTCTGTGGCATGGTGTAGCCTGCAGACCCACAGCTCCTGGTGAGAGTGTCTTGGCTGTGTGAAGAGTGGCATCCATTGCATTTTGGGGTTGGTTTTGTTATTTTTAAAGCCACCAGCTGGCTTAATTCAACCCCTCAATAACTGTAAGTTCTTATCCACCCTCTATCAGCCACTTGGTCTGGAAGATCCCTGTTGTATCCCCATCAGTTGTCTCTTTTCCAAAGTGAAGTATCCCAGCTTACTCAGTAGCTCCTTCTACAGGTGCCCTTCTCTGTCCTTGATGAGTATTGCTGTAATTCTCCAACCCTTTCCTAGTTCTATTGTACTCCTGCCTGAGATGGGAGGAGGACTGGGTCTCAGTTCCATGAAATCCCACTGCTTATAGACAACAGTTGCTGTTTCTTGCCATTCCTGCTGGCATAAGCTAAGGAAGAACATAAATCTTCCATAAGTGATCAGTTGAGTGTTAGCAAAGCAACAAAGCAATGCCTGGGTCAAGATCAGAAGCAGTCAGTGCTCCAGAATGTCACCTGTGGTCAGCTGAGGATTTATTTACTCCTTAGCCTAAAGCTGCTGTGAAAACCACCATTTTCCCAGGGTATTGCAACACAATGGGGCATGGGAGGAGAGGTCTGTCTCATGATAGGAGGATATCTACAATGTGAGTGTGTACATCTGCGCTAATTTACCACTTTCTCTTTATGGACAATGAGTTTCCAATAGGTAATAAACATTTAATTAAGTACAGCCTTCTATAAAAATATGATCTCAAATCTCCTGGATTGTCACGGTAGAGAACAGGACATCAGGAATCACTGCAAGAGATCAAGACAGGAAACATATCTGGTATACATGCCATTCTGCTCTCCTCATTGACAACGAAGGAGAATCGGAGCAGAGAAATGTGATGAAGATAACCAAAGGTGGTTAATGGTGGGATTACTAAAGGAGGGCTACAACTGTTCAGCTAGAAGTTCTGGGGTCTGTCAAAAGGATAATGCAATTCTTACCGCCCTAACCACAGGCAGGGATCACTTGCTACTTGAGCAGTCCAGGCACACTCAACACATGCCATGGGCTGGAGTTAGGATGTTTGATGTGGTCCAAGTAAGCCTACTGACACTGCTGTGAGAGAGGAGTTCTTTGGTTCTCTTGAATCCCTCAAAGTATGTTTCCTCCAAAATCTTACAATATATGGCTTTTTCTTGTGAATTAAATAAAATTGGGTGGCAATTGAAATCCAGTGAAAAGTTCCTTGAAATGCTATAGATAAAAAGACTATGTAAACTATGGGTATGAAATAATGTAGATCCTTGCTCAAATGGCTATAGGTGAGTGAACAGAGCAAAAAACAGTTGACCTGGAAAACGATGTGGTTTGTCAGAAATATGGCCATTGTGGCAAATGTCCCCAAAAGTGCTTTCAAAACAGCACAGATCAAATCAGCCCTGAAATTAATGAATGTAACTGGAGCAAGATCTACAATGTCAAGTCCTGAAGCATCCCTACCAGGAACTGGGATAAACAACATGGGCAGAAAACAACTCTTCTTCTTTTTCCAGTTTTTATGGGTTTTATTGCTTATGAACTCCATGACAAAGCCTAATTCTGGGCCTTGCGCTGTGCAGTGGAGCAAGCAGAGCTCTCAAACAGTTTTCTGTTATACAGGTCTCAAGTGCCCTGGCTCCTGCTTTCAACTACTTTCCCTTCCACTGATGTATTAAGCCCTGCTCCTCCAAAGTCCTCAACACATCTGAGCCTCAGCCCTGCCTCTGGCAAAGCATTTTCCACACCTGCTGTCAGCACAAAACATTATTTGACCCATGTGCTAAGGCGCCCATATCCCTGCTTCATGGCTTGTTTCATGCCCACCTCCACAACCAACTTTTCTTGACCATAATCTCTCCTGACACCTTCCTCTCTGCTTCAGACACCAGGGAAAAGGCCCTGCTACAGTGGCTCCCCAATAAGCCAAGAAAGAAGAGAGGTCTGGGGACAAGATAACCCCCCATGTTGTCTCCTGTGCTGAAGACTTAGTGTCCTTGCAGCAGGGTTGTGCAGGCAGGAGGTGGGACAGCTCAACTCTGTCATCCAGGCAAGTTATAGAGATGCTCTACCATGTAAATAAGAAGCAGCAGCCCAAGCACACCCTGGAGAACAACACTGATGTCAATAACAGAGAATAGGTCTCAGTGTACCCCCTGCATCATGAGACATTTGAGGATACAGCTGCAGGGATGGGAGCACTTAAGGGTTCAGTTGGAGTTCCCTAAGCGTGGCTGGGAAGTGCTGCACTTCACAACCTTGCACACACCTCTACACTGTTTGCAAAGCAAACCTTATGAAGGAGGGTGTGAAAGGCAGCAGTGCACCACCAGCTCAGCAAAGCTGCCTTTCTCACTTATTGCTTAGGTGGATTGGCTTCATTGGCTACCCGTCTGTCTGAGCCCTACCACGTACATGTCTCCGTAGTCCTGTGATTTTATGGGAGTGTTTTCGGAACATGGGCATTAAACCTTCCTAACATTTGTCTCAATGGACACTGGGTTCTGGTGATATGTTGATGAGTTCTTCTGTGAAAGCGTGTGTAATTGCAGTTGAGCGGATCAGGCTGGGCACTAAACAGCGCCTACCCTGCAGGGTTGCATGTCCATAGGACAAGTGCCCAGAAAGGTGTGGGTGTCTGCATCCTTGGAGGACTGCAGGACTTGACTGGACAAAGACACAACCATCCTTAGCTAGGTTTGACAGCAACCTGCCTTGGGACAGGAGGGTGGTCTGGAGACTTCCAAAGGGTCCTTCCCACCAACATTTCTATGAGATATCTGCTTGTGCAATGCATGCTTGGTTATACGTGTCTGTGAGAGCATGCTCCTTGCATGGGATCTCCCTGGTATGTCCATGAACACTAGACCCGTTGGCAGTGAGCCCAGGCAGAAGCAGAAATGGGTTGGGTGCGTGTTGGGTTATTTTTTCCTTAACCCACCGGTTTAGCTGCATAACCAGGTTCCCGCAGCTGACAAAGGCAGCAGTAAACTTTGGCAGGAGGATGTTCCTTATTTATTATTCCATACGGCATCATCGAGCATCCCGAAGCTGCTTTGGGGATTGCCAATGCTTGTCCCCAGCGACCAGCAAGGATGGAGGGACCTGGTGGGACGCGACACAGCACGGAGACCCTGAGGGCTCTGGGGGCCAGCGGGTCCTCAGGGAGCCCTGGGGGTGCCCGGCGGCAGTGGGACGGGACGGGACAGGACGGGACGGGACAGGACGGGAGGAGGGGGCCGCCCCGCCTCCCGCTTAAAGAGCCGCGGCGCCGGGCGGCCGCGCAGTGAGCTGCGGAACGGCATCGCCCGGCACCATGCCCTGCGCCTTCTGCCGCATCCTCATCATCCTCCTCCTCCTTCCCGTCCTCCTCCTCCTCCTGCCGCCGCCGCCCGCTGCCGCCTACTTCGGGTCAGCACCGCCCGCGGGGATCGGCCCCTGGCGCCGCCTCCGCGCAGGGACCCGGGGAGGGAGCGCGGAGGGTCCGCGGGACAGCACTGGGTGGGGGGGAAGCGCGGAGGGTCGGCGGATGCTATGCTGGGGAAAGGCTCGGAGGCTCCGCGGGCTGCTGCGCCCTTGCGCGGGTCCCGGTGAAAGGTGTCGGGCGGGGGGTTGTGGAGTTCGAAAGGGGTGGGAGAAAGGGGTGAGGGTGATGGGTGTGAGCACCGCGGAGAAATGGGACAAGGGGAGATCAACGCATGGACAGCGGGACGGGCTGGAAGATGCTGTGAGCTGCGAGCAACCGGGATCAAAACTTATTGCTTGAGCCACTCTCCGTTTCTGTTCAGGATGCGAATTATCCCCGGCTGGTTGCAGGCTGTGACACCCCGCTCCAGGCTGCTTCCCTGGAGGGAAGAAGGTGGGAGGAGGGAGGCCGGCCTCAGCAGAGAAGTCTGGGTGACATGTGGGTGCTGCGGGGCCCAAAGACAGCCCAGGGACAGAGGGTGCCCTGGGGTGGCAGAACTGATGCTTCAGCTTGGATGCGGTGCAGGACAAACCTGAGCACGACTGCCCCTGGGTGTTTGTCTTCCCCTCACATTTGAGTTTGTTTGGGTTAAAGGCAAAGGTGGGGTTTTAACAGGTTGGGTCAATGCAGAATTTCCCGTGAAAATGGGTTTTGGTTTAGTTTCTCAGTAAGCTGCTTCTCAGGGAGGTTTTTCAGACTCTCTTGTGCTAACCAGAGTTGTTAGGGCTCATATCCCAGTGGGTGTAGAAGAGCCACAAATACCAATGCATTCAAATACTGTTGTGACTGATGGTAACACTCAAGACAGATCCAGAGGGTCTTGGTCCCTCTCTACTGATCCTCCCATCAGGTGCCAGACACCTCCTACATTTGCTGGCAAGTATCTGCAGGCTTGGCGCTGCTTGCATAGGGCAATGATTGGTATTTCATTTCTGCTGCAAAGCTTCCTAAAACCAGATGGATTTTAAGTTAATTAATTGTATTGTTTAGCCTAACTCATATCTAAGCACTTGCTGCCAGGGGAGGACTCTGCCTTTCTTGGTCATTCATGGTGTGTATGTACACATGCTCTGGGTTGTGGTGAGTGTTTGGCCTTCCAGCTACAGGGACATGTGCACGTGGCTGTACTTAGTGGAAGTGAATGTCTTTGTGCCCTCCTTTCAGATAACTAACACAAAATGGTCACTATTGCTCAAGCTCTTAAAGCAACCTGACTGATTCTTCATCTTGTGTCAGTGATCTGTTTGATATAAACTGCTTTCTGGGCATGAAATCTGGGTGTGCTGCCTCTTGATGATGCGCAGCTCAGGATCTAAGGCTGCAGTTTCACTTCTGAGAGGTTTTTGCCTTGAGGAGTTTGTCACAGGGCTGCCCTATGTGTTCTCACCTCTCCATTTAAAAATCACAAGAAGAAAACCAAGGTGTAAGAACTCATTGGGTGCTTGGTGGTGATTAATAATGTGATCCATGGGTGCTTATTTTGAGCTCATAGACACAGAGGAACTTGAAGTTCCTCAGTAGAGGATCAGAACAGTATCTAGAAGTCCTGATGTGAATACCTGATGCAGTTTAGTTTGGAAGTATCTCACATCCAAATTACTACTGAATTTGAGGGGACCTCAGGCCCTGGTGCAGCAATCCACCTCTAAGTTTTGCAAATAGGAGAGACTTCTGCACAGGAGCCAAACCTTTGCTTTCCAAACACTTAATTGAGGAAACTTCTGAAGATGTAATAAAAGATGCAGGAGGCTTCTGGGTGCCAATCTGCAACGAGAGGACCTGAGCCTTTTCTGTTGTGCACAGTGGCTTTGGCAAAGGTAAAATATTGCTGTTTGAAAGCAGTGAAAAATGCCAAGTTTGATTCCATCAGGACCAAGGTAAGGCAAGAAGTGCACAGGGTAGTGCAGCAGAAATGGTCCAAGGGCCCAGCAACGATGAAGATAAATACACAAAATTAAGCCTTGACGTACTTAACACAGCCTTACACTGGAGAAATACTGGCAGCTGTGGGCAGACCTTGGAAGACTGCATTCCCATCACCTGGGCTTGTTGGCTATCTGATGTCAGTGCACTTGAACAGATCTTGAACTGCCAATGCTGGCTCCACAGAGGGGTACATTGGAGCCTACAGGAGAGGGGGAGAATATAAGCTTTACATGAAATGTGGTCCGGCTGGTGTTCAGGTGATGGTGGGCTTGCCTGGCTCATTAGATGCAGGAGCCCAGGAGAGGCTGTCTCCCTGATACACAGTGTACACCTCTTGACTTTCCTCATGCTTATTTTGTTTCCATCTTTGCTTCAATCTCCCCCATGCTGCAGCCCCTCTAAGGTATTCCTTCCTCATCCTGGCTGTGCTTTTGCTTTCAGGATGTACAACTCCTTGGGTGGGAATCTCTACACCTCACTAAAAGCTCTCAGCCTCCTGTTGCCTTCTTAGGGGCTGGGTTTCACAAAGTGGAAAGTAGTTTAGGCTGTGCTGGAGGGCAAAGAGCTCCTCAAAGAGTGTAAGACGATCTCTTCCTAGAGTTAGGTCAGGGCAGAATTCAGCAGAGACCCACCTCAGGTGTGATGTTGGATAGGCAGGAGCCACAGACTTGTTTAAAGCCTTCTCCTGGGTAGACCTCCATGGAGCAGGCTGCAACACATCTCATTCATGGGCCAGTTTGGCCTGTGCAATGTGGGCAGCCAGGTCTACTGAAGCCTTTATAACTCATCCTTGAGCACCTCTGGTAGGTACAGAGGCGCCAGGCTTCCTGGAACTTCCCACCATGTGCTGTGTGCCTTCTCATCTTCTCTTAATTCAGCCTACCTGTGTCCTCTGGAGCTAGTTCTGCTCCCATCAAAGTCAGTGACACAACTGTTGCTCATTTCACAATGGAAGGGGCCGTTAGAGAGTAAAACCAACGCATGACTTGCAGGTCTATTGAAGCTTAGGTTTGCATAGCTCTGAAAAGAGCTTAATGTGTCAAATGATATCTTAATGTAAATAAGGGTACCTTCAAAAATGCTGTCCTCACTTGCATACCCCTGGAATACAAGATAGAAGGGTACCCCTTGTCCCCTAGCAGGATACCCCTGCATCCTTCTAGAGATGTTGAGTAAGCTTTGGGTTTCATCCATTTAGCTCAGTTGCCTACGGTCCTATATTTTCTTTGGTAACTGTTATTCAAGCATTTCCCTGATTAACCTACTACCGATAGGGACTCTGCTGTCCTGTTCTGACCCTGGAAAGGTTTCTGAATATGTTTCTTTTCCTGTCAAGCTGGCAAAAAAAATACTATATTACTTCCAGGCTGAATAATCCTTCCTCAAAATACAGTATATCAGGAGGGTTTGTTAGAGCATCCTCCTTTGCATTCTCAGACACACAGAATACTGGGATATTTAAAGAGTGTATTAGCAGAAAGAGGGCAGAAATGGAGAAGGAAGGCAGTTTTCAGATGAGACTTGAAAAGATGCAGTCTGTAGTGACTGTCACAGTGGAGATGATGTGTGGCTACAGATGCATTGGGTAGGTAAAGGCTTTTCACAGATGCTTTTTGCTTCTCTTCCATTCCCAGATTCTCTTTAGTCACTATCTCAGAGAATCAGACTTCCTATAAAATTGTCCCATGGAATGTTGAGTGTTTCATGTAAGGAACATGGCCAGCCCAGAGTTAGGCTGAAAATCCGATCTCCCATGTAATGATCAATCAGACTGCTGTCCTGCTTTGGCTGTTCAGCAGCAGGGAATGCACTGCGCTGAAATCAGGAGATACATGGAGATGTTTCAGTGACTGAGCCCAGAGGGAGAAGGATATAAACCAAGCATGTCCAGTCTGTGGGAGTGCAGAGCAGATAAGGATGAAGAACCCAGTGCAGTTAGAGTGAACTGGTGCATAGGCACTGATTGCAATAGTTCCCAGCTAAATCCTCATGCCATTCCTCTCATTCCAAACCAGCCATCTCTTCCAATGTAAGGAGTTTATATGCTGTTCCCTGTGGAGATTCAGGAGAATGTTTTGTTTTTTTTTTTACCTGAGGCTATATCCGGACACATCATCTGTTGCTGTTCCCAAAAAGGGTTTGCAGCAAGCAGAAAAGCTCATTGCAAAGGATTCCAACTCATAACCTCACGTAAACCTCACCTGAGGTTTTAATTCAAGCTATTTTTCTTTGTGAGAAGCAAAAAGCTTGAAAGAAAACTTGGAGGGTTGCAGGTATAAAGAGGGTCTGAAATGACAACTCTGATGGAGAAAGGTAAAAGACCGTTGAGATCAATAGTTTATCCCAAGATGCTTCTTTGGGGATTTCTGCCACCTTCTCTGTAGACAGTGGGTGGTACAAAGCACGAAAGATCATTCCCTTCAGTCAAGACACTACAACACTGCTGCTGGCCATCCATTTGTCCAGGGATGAATGTTGAGGATGAAATAATGTTGCTTCTGAAAGGATTTAAACTCTATTCCATTGAGTTGCCAGGGACAGAGGAGAGCTGAGGACCTATTGTGCACTGCAGCGGCCTTGATTTGATCTGTCATTGTCCCATATTCTCTTTCACCTCTCCTGAATGCTTGTTGCAGTTATCTGTGGGGTGTAGATATTTCTGTGGAACATGAAAGGCCCATGAAATCAGATATGGAGGACTGTTGTGGCTCCCTTTGATTTTTCTCCTTACTTGGGAGAGGTAGAAAAGGCATATTTTTAGGGATTTTTAAGATCTTTCAGATCCAGAGGACACTGGGCATTACACAGGAACAGGCTCTCATTAAAAGTTTCTTAAGCAGCTGGAATGTGGCTGGAAGGAGATTAAAGGAAATAGATGAATTTAGCAAAGTGCTTAGACAGAAAAGGAGGGAGAAATAAAAGTTGGAGATCCTTATTGTTCTTTCAGATTGCTAGCAGGTGTGCATTAATTCAAAGGGTTTATTTTCTTTTTTGCCATATGATCTGTAGATAATAAACTCTAAATCATCTAAAATCTATGTGCAGTTTGCCTAACTGCAAAAATCTGCATATTTTCTATTTAATCTTGTAAGAATGTTCTCACACTGTGATCTTGATCTGAATCTATGGTTGTTTTACCATAATGAAGCACAGTTACATTCAGAGTTTGCAAGGATTTACTCTTATGGGTAATCTTAGCTACGCCTGTTGTGATTTTGAGAGTGCCTTCTGCTCCCAGCTTTGCCACTGGACCTTGGGCAGCTCCTTTTATTTCTCTGCCTCCTGACCTAAGTTGAAAGTTACGTGAGCCACTGGTTTTGAGAGTTGTGTCCGTGCGCTGAGCTGATGGAATGAATCCTGATCTCTGTAGGAACTTGTTCCTAATTATGGATGTGTGAGTGCATCTGGAGGTTGTAGGCCACTGTGAGAGTGAATGCAGAAGTGTTGTGAGGTCAGTCCAGCTGACTTGTGCTGTAATCCCCTGCCTGGGTAGAGTGGATTGACTACAGAGAGATCTAGACGTCTAACTCGGGAATAGATGTTGAAAGTATAAAGTATGTGAAGGACTAAAATTTTAGCTGCAGTGCTTGCACTGTGAAAGAGCCATACTTTTACAAGGAACCCAATAATGGTGCAGAGGTGAAGAATCTCACTTCCTACACTGCTGTGGGGAACTGCTTGTTTGGCATTGCACCAGCTTACTACCTCATGTCCATCTCCATCTGCCTTGGTTTGCTCAAGCACTGAAGGTGATGGGGAGTCGCTTCATCACTGGTGGGGATGCCACAGCCGGGTAGTCTTTGTAGACGTTCTTCAGAGATTGCTCTTGTTTGCATCCTTATCCACCCTTCCTGGTCTGACTCCCACAGTCACTTTGAGGAGCAGCATAGTCCAGTTTTCCTGACTGGGAGAGAGGAACAAGAAGGAACTGGCTCATCTGTTTGTCCATGTTGTGCTTGTGGACTTGCAAAGAAAACAGCAGTGCTTGGGGGAGGGAAGGCATAGTTTGAAAATGTTCATATGGGGGCTGAGATGTGTCCAAAAGTAGAGGTTTTAGGATGTTTCCATTTCTCTATTTAGTTTTGGTATTTTCTGGGTGGGGGTTAAAGTAATCTCCAATTCTTACCCGTTTGTAAGGAGAGGCACTGCTGATCAGTGTTGTGCAAATTCAGGACTGTTCCCAGGTTGTTTGCATCAGAGTAAATTAATTTCTCTGTGTTTTCAATAACCCAAAGATGTTAAGGGAGATAAATTTTGCAAGAAAAATGTTCTCTTGCCATAAGAATGAAATCCATTGTCTCAAGTTTGTAACATTTTTCAGCTGAATTACATATAAACACATCTAAGTGCATTGCTGTGGCATTTGGAAACACATTTTTAGTTGAGCTTTCCTTTCTTTTTTGCAGCACAAAAATGTTTTCTAGCAAAAGTTGTGTTTGCCCTAGAAAGGTGGTCATAGATAATGTCACTTTGTTGTCTTCTGTAGCTATGTTTAGTAGCATGGTACCAGTGCCCACCAAACCCTGGAAGGATGTGGTTAATGCTTTAGGGAGTTAGCACAGAGGTGTAGCACTAGTGAATAAACCAAATCTCTGTATGAGATAGTGAAAGTACTGAGAAGGGAACTGAACTGCAGGGTGAAAACATGTCCTGTTCATGGAGTCAACCTGAAGTTGCTGGTGACAACCAAGTGCATTTTTTCTTTCTCCCCACAGTGTTAATCTTTGGCTTGGTGTGTGGTGGAGACAGGATACTAGATCTGATCAATCTGTATTGGTTAATCTTCTGAACTGGTAAAGAACCCTGAATGTCAGCTTTTTGAATATCCTTCCATCTGATCACCTTTTTCCTTCTAGGATTGCCATTCTCCATCACTCATTGCCTTTTCTGCTTCCTTTCAGCTTGACCGGGAAAGAAGCTCTGACCCACTTCCCCTCCCTGGGACCCTCCACAAACGCTGCCCAGGGGAAGGTCCATATGAAGCAGTGTGACTTGCTGAAGCTGTCCCGCAAGCAGAAGAGGCTGTGCCGGAGGGAGCCTGGCTTGGCAGAGACCTTGCGGGATGCCATCCGGCTCGGAGTCATGGAGTGCCAGTACCAATTCCGCAGCGAGCGCTGGAACTGCAGCCTGGAGGGACGGACCAGCCTGCTGAAGCGAGGTACAAGGTAGTCTTTTGTTTGCAGTATAAAATCCCACTTGGTGCTGTAGCCCCTGGAATATACATGTTGTTGAGCCTGGAGAAGAGAAGGCTCCTTAAGAGGAGACCTCAGAGCAGCTCCAGTGCCTAAAGGGGCTACAGGAAACCTGGAGGGGCTTTGGACAAGGGATGGAGGGACAGGAGAGGGGAATGGCTTTAACCTGCCAGAGGGGAGATTGACATGAGCTCTTCAGCAGAAGCTCAGGATACAGGGGCTTGGAGCACCCTGCTCTATGGAAGGTGTCCCTGCCCGTGGCAGGGGTTGGAACTGGAGGAGCTTTAAGATCCCTTTCAACCCAAATCAGGCTGGGATTTTAATGATCTCAAATTAAGCCAAGTGGGCAGAAACCAGGCAGTGCAGATCATCTGTTTTTCCTAGGAATGGCAGCTGTACAGTTTGGGCCCTTTGGTAACAAAATACATCCTATCCTCATCTTTCCTGCAGAGTTTATCACAGATTGAAAAGTAGAAGGAAATTCACAGCCTTGGCTTGTGGATTTTGGTGCGAGATCAGAGTTTCCTAGACTTGCCATCTTCCTTGGTTGTCAAATGCAGATGAAACTGCGAAGAAATAAGGGTTCATGCTTTATGTCAAGGGTCATTTTAAGAGAAAACTCTTTTTAACTCTTAGGATATCATTGTATGTAAACCTTTGCTGTTCTCAGATATGGAATTTAATCCTAATTTTCTGTTAGAAAAAGCTATTTATCAGCATTGAGGCATTTCAGTGCATGTTGACAAATACTTCCTAGGACTCTTTCACATTGATTTGGAGGTTCTGCAGAAGTTCAGCCAGACAGGTCAGAAAATCCACTGGCTTCTCTTTCACCAAATGCTTTAGAGAAGAAGATGTCCTATAAATTATTTATTTGAGGTAGGAGGGAGCATAATAAATCCTACAAATTGCAAGAACTTGAGAAAAACTGAATGAAGACAGACCCTGAAATAACTTCTTAATACAAGCTCTCAGAGCACGCATATGCACTTTGCTAAACCTATCTACATCCGAACAATGCCAGGCTGCCTATTACCATTTCTGCTCTTCATTAATGTTTAGTAGCATTCACTGTTACAGCCTTCAGTATTAATGGAGTTTCAGACCTTTGATAATGTTCAGTAGCTTAGTTTTTTCAAAAAGGGGCTGAATGAGCCAATATTAACTTTGATGAAATGAAAGCATTATTTTTAATTAGCATCGGGATTGTAACTTTTAAACATTTCCATTTAAAATTATCAGATCTTCTTAAATACTAACATTTATATTTTAGTAAATCAGCACATACGATATCAAATTTACTTCATTGCAAGGCTCTATTGTGGGGTTTTTAGTGCACTGTGGAAGAAGCGGTTTGTGATCATGTTGAGTGTCTTTCTGACATCTGTACCTTCATCAACCTCAAAGAACTTGAAAATGACAATTGAATAATCCTCATCTTCAAATAGCTGGAAAACATTTCATTATCTCCTAGTGGCATGCCTTAACATTTCCATGGACTTCTGACTGACAAAATAAAATATCACCTGTAATTTAAAACCTGTTTTGGCAGATGAGGAGAAGTGTTTGAAAACTTTTATTACACAATCTTAAGGATCAAATGATGATTTAATACAGAAAAGTATGCTGTGTGCATTTCCTATATGAGAGGGCAGTTGGCTGGAAGCAACTATTAGCGCTCATTTTCCATTACCTTGCAAACAGGCTAGTTTCACAAAGAGCAAGAACGCTTTCAGCTAACACTTTTGATCTGTTCCTCACATATTCCTACTGCTGTCTTGCTGCTGCCTTGGAAATTGTTGGTCGGACAATGGGCTATGCTCCTTTCACACAAATAGTGATGAGGAGTTTCAAAAATTATTAAATCATTCGATATTGCCATGGTGTTGGAGAAACCATAAGGAAAACCACACACTTTTTAAGTGTCTTTGATGGTTTTATGAGTGCAAGAGGGGAAGAAAGATCGTGCTCAGTGAGATGGTTCATTTTTGTAGTAGGCAAAAACTTAACTTGCAGTCATGACTGAAACACTGGGATATCTGATTTGGATCACAACTGCTTTTCCGGCTTCTAGAGATGCCACCATCTTTTTTTCTCCTATTTAAAAATTTCTAGTAAGGAAAAAAAGAAAAAAAAGCCAACCTTTCTGGGTTTTGAAATGCCAGATTTATTATTTTCGGAGTCTGCATCTTGTTTTATACTGACACTCCTCTAGATATAATTGGAAACTCCTTTTACTTAACCTTCAATCCTTCTGTGACCGAAGGATATTACTCTTCACTGATCCATGCAAAATTGTCCTGTGTTCCTTCTCCACTTCTTTAAAAATCCATGGAAATAGTTAGATTTAAACGCACTCTGGAGAGACATTTCAAGCCATCTTGTTGCACAGTGGCAGTTGGTGTCATTATAAAAAGCAACGTTGAATTTTTGGTTTCCAAGGTGTGTCAGAAAGGCAGTAGATTGTTGCTAGAGTCAGGTAAGAAGTATTTAATCTCAAACAACATGGATATTTGGGGGAAATAAATACCTATAATAAAGACAGCTCAAATCCAGCCACTCAGAAAAAATCCTCATGGAGAGAAGAGCAATCCTTCCATTCGTTAAGCCATTTCTTTCCTTTACGTTGGTTAGATTCTTTGACCTTCAAGCAGTGATTTCTTTGATGTGATGAAGAATCAAGGAGTGGTACAACACAGGGCCACTGACACAGAGATGTAGAATTTTCATTCTTGGAGGTTTTGAGAGCTCAGCTGGACAAAGCCCTGTGCAACTTTGGCATTGGAGTTAGCCCTGCTTTGAGCAGGAGGTTGTCCTAAAGACCTTGAGGAGGCCTCTGGGCTTCCCTTTTTTGGTTGTTTGAGTCTGGATTTTTGTTCCTATTTCTCTTCTTTCTTTTTCTTCTTTGTTTTTTTCTTCCCCAGAGATGTCTCTTCCACTTGGTCTGAAATGCTCACACAGTCTTTAGTGTAGCATCGTAAAATCTTTGCCCTTGAGCATCTTTCCTTTGGCAGAATCACTATATGGCTAAACTCCTTCTATTCTAGTTTTCCTTGTGGTCTAGATCACAGCACACCACAGAACAGTGTCTTGCCATCGCAGCAAACATCTTTCTGTATTTATAGGCAGCTGAGCTAAGAAATAATTCCAGAGAGCTCAGGGGAAGACTTGGACATGTGCAAGGTCCTACCAGAGGGAACTGGTTTGCTTCAACATCTTGAAATTCAACTCTGATGGATGTTTGCGACCTAAATGCCTCATCTGCATTTGGATGTTCTCCCCTTGCTCTGAGTGTTTAAGATTTCATTTAGTCACTATCAACACAGTCAATGGGGTCAGGAGAGTGACTCATCCCTAAAACAGACCCTGAGAGCCTGGGAATCCACTCCAGGCTCCACTGGCTGTGGTGATAAGATCTCCATTGACATAGTGGGTGGACAGATACGCATGACACATGGAGAAACCTCTATTTAGATCCTCTCAAACCATGCTTGTTGGAGCTGATTGCTGCTCATTTATGCTAGGTCCCACTAAAAATCTGGCTTCAATAGCTGCTCTGTTGCTCACTGTTATCCCACAAGGACCATTCAGTGTTTCCTTTGCTCATGTGATTTGTGAATTAAACAATTAAATGGTTATCAAACTCTTACGACAAAGTAATAGACAAATCTATATATTGTCAATAGATCAAACTCTTACAACAAATCTTAGACTTTTTAGACAAGCATTTGGCAGCCTGGTGACATTCACCCTTTGCCATAAAAGGAGGTTTGGTGGGAGGAGAAGAAGGAGACTATTTGGAAGTATGCTTGTTATCTTCAGTTACTGCTGTCTGCAGTGGCCTGACCACAAGCAGTGGTCTCTGATTTCAAGTGGGTTGAAACCTGACCAGCAATTACATGGAGTGCCACAGAAGAAACCAAACCATCACTGCTCAGAAATAGCAGAAGCAGCGTGGTATTCCACAAAGTCAGATTTAGCAGGGTATGTGAAGCTGACTGGTACTGCTAGCTTTATATGGTATGGGAAAGTGTTTCCAAAATGCTCTCCTCTCTTTTGGTATGATTTAGTGACATTTTTTCATTATACCTCCAGTACTCTGAGATGTTTTATAGAGAATCATCAACCAGAGAGATCAGTTGCAAATTACTTATCCCAGTGATACAGCAACTACAACAGTGAGGCACAAAGCAGTTTTATTGATCTCCTTGACTGCCACCCTTTCTTGACTCTCATCCACATCCATACTGTTGCTAGATCTTTCCTCTAAAACTCTGCAATTCCAAAGAGCTCCTGTGAAGTCTATTTCAAAGTTGCTAATGCAGCCTCTCCATTATGTTCATGATCAGTCAATTTGTCATTCTTCTTACTGATAGCTATCAGAACTCTTTGTTCTGTTCTCTGCTCAGATTTATGGTGACCTCACTCAGATCTCAGCAGTCAGTGGTCTCATCTATTATTACAGCTGGATGGGAATTCTTTGAGGGAACAGAATGATGGAAAGATTTGACATTGGACTGAATGAATTCTAGAAGTGCCTTCCAACCTCTGCTCAGAGGGCTAACTGCAAGACTAGATCAGATCTCTGTGGTTTCTGATGTGGAATTTTCCAATGTGGAATGTTCTTTTGCATCAGTGTGTTTTCTTCCATGAAACATACATGCAGGAGAGTTGTCCTTCTTGCCCACAATGTCCTTCAACGTGGAACATTTCCAGTAAACTACAAGTGATTTTTCCATATGAAATGCTACTGTGCTAATGCAGTCTCAATTAAAAATACTTTAAATAACAGGTCAGTATTTTAACATATTTTTCAGTTTCTTCTAAATATTTCCTGATTTTAAGCCCCAACATGGTTTCAATGTCCATCTTCACACCTGTCAGCTCTATGGTGAGCATGAGGACAATTGGAGTTCCATGACCCTTGCTTTTTGCAGTTGAATATTCTTCCAAGATTATGTGGCTGTTGCCACCCAACATGATTCATGAGTGGTCTCCTGTCATCACATTGAATCAGAAACAGCCATCAGGTGAAGGCTGGGTTGTTACTACATCAGTTACTTCAAACATGATATGTAGTTTCTCTGCTAGGAATAGTGTGCAGTTAATGGAAGAGCTTTGTCTCTCTGTATTTCTAAGCATAGCTCATGGACTAACGAGAGCCAGTGGGGTGGATGAACACTTTATTCTGCCTTTTCTGCTCCTACCTTCTCCTACTCCTTCTCCTGTGCAGGTTTTAGGGAGACTGCCTTCCTCTATGCTGTATCCTCTGCTGCTCTCACCCACTCCTTGGCCAGAGCGTGCAGCGCTGGGCGCATGGAACGGTGCACCTGCGATGACTCCCCAGACCTGGAGAACCGCAAGGCCTGGCAATGGGGAGTCTGTGGAGACAACCTCAAATACAGCACCAAGTTCCTGAAAAAGTTCTTAGGGCAGAAGAGGATTGGCAAAGACCTGCGGGCCAAGGTGGACATCCACAACACCAACGTTGGCATCAAGGTGAGGAGCTGCACTATCAGGGCTAGAACGAACTCGGTGCAAGTCTTCTAAGCCATCATCAGCCAAGGCTGTTCATGAGAGCGCTGTTCAAAGCTCCTACTCACAAACCAGACCTGCTTACCTCTGTGTCATGGACCTTACAGCTCTGAGAGCTCCCTGGAAAGACTCCTGTACTCTGGGGTGAGGGATTGTATGTTGAGTGGTAGAGTAGCATCCTGTATCCTTTAGTGGTATCAGGGGCTGAGTGACAGCAATGCACAGCATGGTAACAGCTGTAAAACTCAGTGGCTGAATTAATTCATGAACAGATGGAGTTTTGTGAACAGCTAAAGCTTCAGAGATGGTGAAGTTGACACTCTTAAGATCAATTCTGAGTTTAGTTTTTCCTCCATAAAATAGGAATAACAATAAATGCAGAATAATACCAATAAAACTGAGGTACTTCCAGTCTGTCTGCGATCTGAGGTGTTGCTTCTACCCAGAATTAGGCTTATGGTCCTGGCAGATAATAACTACCCTTTCTGTTCTTCATCAGGCTGTGAAAAATGGTCTCAAAACCACATGCAAGTGCCATGGTGTCTCCGGCTCATGTGCTGTCCGGACATGCTGGAAGCAGCTTTCTCCTTTCCACGAGATTGGACGACTGCTGAAGCTGCGCTACGATGATGCCGTCAAGGTCTTCAGCACCACCAATGATGCTGTGGGACACTCAGAGCTGGCTGGACCACAGAGACACAGCCATTCCCCCAAGCACCCTGCTTCACCCCGCTCTACTGACCTGGTGTATGTGGAAGATTCTCCTAGTTTCTGTCGGCCCAGCAAATACTCCCTGGGAACTGCTGGGAGGACCTGCTCTCGGGAAGGCAACTGTGACAGCATGTGCTGTGGACGAGGCTATAACACCCAGAGCCGGCTGGTTACCTTCTCTTGCCATTGTCAAGTACAGTGGTGTTGCTATGTTGAATGCCAACAGTGCATGCAGGAAGAGATTGTCTACAGCTGCAAGCAGTAAAGACAATGCTAGAGGGTCAAGACAAGTCTTAGAGTACAAGGAAGCAGTAGGGAAAGAGAGACGTGATTTTCTGCTGTGGGGTGAGGGCAAAGGCAAGCACCAAAAATGTCCAGTGCTCTTATTATCTCAATGTTGAGATCCTCCAGTCTGGGGAGGACTCCTATATGAGGGGTGAAAACCAGAGGTTTGATCAGGAAGGAGGCTCAGAGAGTGGGGGTAAAGTGGGGACAGCAGAAACACTGAAGCAGTCAAAAATATCTCTCTCGAGCTAAAACTTGTACTCTCATCTGCAGGAACATCCCCTCCTCCATCCCTAACTTGCACTTATGTAAATGCATTGGGGTGGTGAAACTGAAATTCTGAGGGCTTGAATTAGGGGACCAGGGAAGGAGCTAACCAGAGATTGGATCCTGATGTCACAGAGACAGCCGTGCTCCTGCACCAAGGCAAAATGACCTGGCAGCAGAGATTTTCAGTGCTGTTCTCTGGGTGCTGGTTGAACCCTTTCTGCTTTGAACTCAGACACGCTGTTGAGTACTCTCATCTCGATGCAAGAATTATGCCTCAGAAATAACAGTTTACAACAAGTGGAGCTCATGTCCATCATCTCCCAGGTCGAAGTTTGGATGTGAGACTCCAAGTGCATGTTAACCATGTTTTAATCTTGCTGTACACAGGAGAGCTGGAAATGCCTCTGTCACAGTGTATGTACTGTAGGAACAAGGCCTAGGTCTGAGAAGTGATCCCTCTGCAGCATGCTGCCTTGCAGCAAGTTATTTATGGTGGTGGATCCAGGGTGATGGTGCCAATTATGCATTTTTTTCCCCCTCCTTCCTTTGGCTTGTCCCAGCCAAACCTTTTTGTTTCATCACCTTTTTGTCTCGTGTACCACTCTGCCCTGGTGCCCGAGGTGTATCCCATCCCACAGTTTTGCCCTGTGCTAATGACAGGGAACATTTCTGAAAGGGAATGAGGAGCCACAGGAACTGGGACATCTTAAAAATCACAAGTCATGAGGGTCAATCTCTGCACAGGGGAGTTAGACATATCCAGGTAATGCAGGCATCTGGCAGGAGAGAAGGTGACCTGGGAGAAAAGAGCACAGTCCATTACACGATTGTGATACGCTGACTTTGAGGTGTATTTATCTGGTTCACTTTGAACACAACATAAGCGACCTGTTTTGTTTCTTTTGGCTGTGTTTTGGGAATGGCATTCCCTGCCCAGCCACCACGTACTCACAGATACGTGTAGCACAAACTGGGTGTTGAACTCTGTTACAGAGCTTGGCAATGTATTTGCCTGCTCCAAAGCTTGTCCTGGTTAATCCTACCACAGCAGTTAAAAGAGTTTTTACTGTGAACAGCTCTGGAGTGTCTCTGAGATAGGAAAGCTGCTGTATTTACTCAGTGTTGGTAATGGCTATGAACCAGCAAGCAGGACACCTGTGGAGATGGGAGATGGGCTCATGCTGAAAAGAATACTTAGATCCTTAAACTCAAACCAAAATTCATTGGTAATGTAATAGATGAAGATGCTGGTTTGGGTTGCCTAGATGGACTCCTCCACAGGCAGAACTGGACAAGTTTTCAAGGTGATCAAGTTCTCCTCATGAGAGGTCAGCTCTCACCTGTATTCTCCAGCTCTTGAGTCTGGATCTCCGTTCATTTACTGTGCTTTGGACAATCACATTGCAATGAGGAGTATGAATTTACACTCTCTTTGTCTTCACCTTGTTGCCCTTTAGGGTTGTTTTTTTTTTTACAGCTGTTTTTGATTTCTGCTTCATAAAAGGATGGAGGAGAACTGTCTCAGAGCAGATCTAGCCAGTAACTGGCTCTTTAGAAGCCACTATGACCTTCCCTTTGGCTACCTACATGTCTTTTAATGGGCTTATTCCTTTTTATCCCATCTGTGGCTCAAGTTAACTTGAACTGAATTAAAGTGCTTATGACAGGCATAGTACAGCAAATAGGGCTAATTGGCTTGATTTTTGTTCTACCTCCTAAATACCTAAGAACATAATATTGAACAGACCATTATTTATATGTTGGCTTTAATCCTTTCAGAGTTGAAATCTTCCCATGAATCTCAATGTTGAGCTCTCAACGAAAAAGCACCCAAGTAAGTTAAAATTGGCATCACTGGTGAAGTGAAAAAGGAAGTAGCTCTGCTCTACGCTTTTGATCCCAAGCCATATGGCCAAACAGCTTGTCCAGTATCAGAGAGGATGGAAACACCACATCACGGGAGGGATATTTGAGGATCTCATGCCATTGCATAAGGCATTCTCATTTAACCAGGGACCTGGACTCAGTAGAAGGAGGGGAGAAGCACAGCTGGATCCCATTCTGAAGCAAGTGGAGGAGATACCTCTCTGTCCTCTTCCTTTTCTCAAAGCTGCACTTGTCAGTTGTCCGCTGGCCAGTAATTCCTGGGCATGCACAATCCATTCTCCACACCCTGATGTTATAATCTGAGGGCAACTAGAATGAATGCTCCTAGATGATGGAAACTTTTCTTAATGGTCTCACATTTCAAAGTGAAGCTTTTTGTCTTGCTCAGACTTACTCTTCTGTAGTATCTTTGTAAAAAACGGGGGAGAAAATCACACAAGAACAGGCACCTTAGGGAAGTCGTTTAGTCTTCTCCAATGACCTGGTCCTGCAGTGAGCATGGAAGGAAATATATGTTGCTAACAGCTTTCATTTTCCTGTGAAGAGCATTTACAGTCTGTAAGCTAGTTCTCCCATCCACATGGCATGTTATTTTAATAATACCTTTTATCTGACTTCAAATGCTGTAATGCTTACAGCAGTAAGTAAATGCATTTCAGAGACATGTTAGGTGTTTTGCACAACAGGCTCAATACCAAGACCAGAGGGATGGCGAGATGATTATTTAGGCAGTGAGGAATATGGTCACACTAGTGGAACTTGCAGCTTTGGTTATTTGTGTATTTTGCAGCTGAAACAGTTATGTTAGTGGGAACTGAAGGACAAGTTTGTGGCAAGGGGACCTGACATCTTTATTTAGGCAGATCAATGAAGCTCCTTCAGCGTGGATAATTTGGACTAAACTGGTCCTTTGGCACTCTTTCAGGCAAAGAAGGTACATTTAAAGCAGGATTAGATACTGCTTTGCAGCACTTGAAAGCAATCTTGGGTTATTTTGTGTCATATGGACTTCGAGGCAGTGTCCCCAAGTCCCTTACCACTGGTGTCTGTGAAATGTGAAGGGATCACCTCTAGTTAACATTTCCATGAGGAATCGAGACCAAGCATCATCTTGAGCAAAGCTCTTCTGCCACCTCCTGGAAACACGGGATGTGAGGACCTGGACCTCCATTTGGTCTGTGTGTGAGCAGCATACTTACAAATCCAGTAGAAGTGCTACCTCTTGGTGCAAAGAAGTTACTGGAATGAGAGGCTGGAGATATAAAGGGATCCCACTTAAGCCTTTACATGGGAATCTTTTCAGCAGCAAAGGTGAAAGCTTCTGCCCTGGCTGTAAAAGGATTCTTTCCCAAGGGCAAATGTATCTCAACGTGCCTAACAAGGGTAAAAATCTGAGCTGCGTATGCTTTCCTGTAGAGTTTTCTGATTCAGGATGAATCCATTCCTATGATGTACCTAAGATCCAAGTAAGCTGAGAACGCTTATAGCTCAAATACTCTAATAATGGGCTGGGATCCTCACTGATCCACACCAAGGCTACTCTGCAGACACAGGTTAGTCCCTGCCCCTGTGTGTACTTCCTAGACTGCTTTTTATTGCCTCTCCTGGTGTGTGGTGGCGCTGGGCTTGGTAGCAGTGGATCCAGGGTGCTTATTGCAAGAGGGAAATAGCAGTCCACCAGAAAAGTTTTACAGAAGTGTATAAAGTTCTGGTGTGGAGGGACTCCACCATCCTCAAATGTGGAGCTGAACCTGCTTGGGAAGAAATCACGTATCTGGAGGCTGCTGGGTGAAATGGTAATTCCCTGTGGTGTAACCAGGGATCCACGCAGCAATTACTTGCTGTGATGGAAGGGCAGTGCAATGCTGGGGTCAGGAGGGTTTACTAGATTGAAAGATATGGCCATGGAAGACAAGAAACACTAATGAGCAGAGTAACAAATCCCACTTCTACACTTTGTGTAAGACTGGAAAGACGATTTGTGACAAAGAGTATGTCACTTGAAAACAAAAAAAAGGCTGGGCTTTAAGGGAAACAAAACATTTGTCTACCTCAAGATGTACAACTTTTGTGACAAGAAATATGGATGTTATTTATCTATTTTTTATATATCCTCTGGAAAGAAAATGGTGCTATGGGGTTTAAGTTGCGTTACAGTCCTGCTTCAATGTTGTCCTCATTTTTATTTAATCCTTTTGATTATAACACATGTACCTGTGTAGCTGGCTGTGTTGTCCAGTATTGCACTAGTGTCTGCACTGCTGGTGTTCTTGTCAGTCAATAAATATATAAAAAGTTGTTTTCTAAGAATGTAATTTCTGCCTTTCAAGGAACATCCCCTGGAAATAGCTTTGAGTAACTCCACTCCTCCATTGCTGCATTGACAGTATTCCTTTAATTCTCCCTTACCTTCACCCTCTCCAGAAGACAATAAGAAATGTCCATTTCTGCCCGCCCAACAGTATGTCTGTGTTAAGGAGATGTGACACTAAGTGAGTCAAATCTCATTGAATCATAGAATAGTTAGGGTTGGAAAGAACCTAAGATCATCCAGGTCCAACGCCCTGCCATGGGCAGGGACACCCAACCTGTAGCTGTGCCTGGAATTGCCCCAACCCAGGTGACGGACCTTGCACTTGGCATGGTTAAACTTCATCAGGTTGGCATCAGCCCA
Source organism: Psilopsiagon aurifrons (assembly GCA_025447955.1). Classification (NCBI taxonomy): domain Eukaryota; kingdom Metazoa; phylum Chordata; class Aves; order Psittaciformes; family Psittacidae; genus Psilopsiagon; species Psilopsiagon aurifrons. The sequence continues at coordinate 59,052 of JAOEHY010012590.1, forward strand.
CCTCACAAGCGTGTCAAGGTCCCTCTGGATGGCATTCCTTCCCTCCAGTGTATCAACCAAACCACACAGCTCATCTTGGTGTCATCAGCAAACTTGATGAGGGCACGCTCAATCCCACTGTCCATGTCACTGACAAAGATGTTGAGCAACGCCTGCATGACTCTTACTTCCAGCACATTGTCCCAGGGCTTTTATTAGGAACCCGAGTTGGCAGTGTTGGACAGTATCATCACTGTCAGCTCCAAGCAAAACTACCCATTCCTACTGGCATCCTATGTTAAACAGTATATTTTAAATATTAATGTCTATAGATAAGATAGAGGCGATAGAAACTGCCCATCAAAACAGAAATCCAGGAAACTTTTGTATCCCTTTTGTGTGTGGATTGAGATATCCCATAGTTTTCTGTACTTACTGATACTCCTCATTTCCAAACAAGGTGCATCTTTTCTCCCTGAACTTACATTTCTCTGCTGTTGTTTAACCCAGTGTCACAAATGTTTTCCAGAGCATTTTGGAAATTCTTCTCCTTTTTGTCTTGGTTAGTGGAATACAAGGTCTGCCAACATTGATGCCTTGGCTCTATCAGATATTGATGATATCTGTTGGGAAAACATTTTGGATGCAGAAATAAGTCCCAAGACTGCATGGGAAAGGGCCCTTAAAAAAGGTGTCTTAAAACTGCTCAGCTGCTAGCCCTGTTTTAGCAGCCTTGCAGAGCCAAGATATACTACCTACAGGGATGCTTTTAATGCAATGGACAACGGGGCACTTAGATTTTGTCACCTGTGCTCTATCTGCTGCCAACTGCTTTCCTATATCATTACAGGCAGCTGGGAATTGATATTTAGATGTCAGATCATGTGCTGAACTGTAAGACATTTGCTCTAGTGCCAGGTGCAGTATCATCTGTAGAGGCACATGTGTTCTCACATTTCAACTGCTTTGCACCTTAATAGACCCCTGCTTATGTGGAGAAATTGTAGATGTCTGTGCAAAACTCTGCTCAACAGCTTTGTTGCATCCTCCCCCTGTCTCCCCAGAACACCTCCCCAGATCCCAGCTATGCACACCGCTCCAGGTGTTTGCTCCTGGGAGTTCTGCAGGTCTCCTGTCTGACACTGGTAAGGCTGATGACACAACTCCGTGTATGGCCAGGATGAAAAAGCTGACCATGATAAGACTTTGTGCTGCTGAAACATCCTCAGAAGGAGGTCTTCTTGGATTCAGGTCCTACTTATTAAATCAGTGACCTTCTGAGTCACCTGCTGGCCCTCGGAAGGGCTCTGCTGTGAATCTAAGCTTGCCTGATCCTGTTGTAGATACAAATCCATACCTTCTACTTGCTTCGATACCACCTTCTTCTTGACTGCTGCCTGACCCGATGTGCTGGCTTTCCTCCAATGTCCCTTACCTCACTTTGCTTTTGCTTCAGTTTCTTTTCACTCTCTCATCCCTGATTCAATCCAGATTCTTTATCCTTTCCTCCGTGCTGCTCTTGCCAAAGACCTCACCTGGCTCTTCCATTTCTCCATCCCTTCTTGCTTTTAGGAGGAAAGTTATTCATGGCATTGCACTGCCCCAGGCAAGCTTCAATGCAAAAATACCTTGGGAGCATGGGGGCATGGCTGGGGTTAGCAGGGTAAGCAGGGCCAAATCCAGCCATACCTGTAAAGAGGCTGCTCAACCATGCTGGTAAAATACATTATATGTGGAAAGCGAGCACAGTTGTTGGCCATCCAGCTCCCTGCCTGGCTACAGCTGTGGTTTATACTCACCCACAGGGCATAGTCACAGCTTCTGTGACTAGTGTTTGTCCCGAGAAGAGCTGTCAACAGGGTGTGAATGGGAGTTCTCATACAATCACTCCATTTCCCATCAGAAAGTGACCTGGTCTGTAAGAATTGGGAGATGCCAATAGGTTCTCATCCCCTTAAGTGTACCTCAGTTACAGACCAAAATCAGGGGTTGTTTTGGTTTTCTTCTCTTTCAATTTTGGGGCAATTTCTTCTGGTTTTTAATCATTTTACCCCTTCCTGACTTCTGCAGGTCTAGTAATGGAGGAAAGTTAAAAAGAGCAGCAACAAGCTCTTCCTTGTGAGGGTGCTGAGGCGCTGGCACAGGGAGCCCAGAGAAGCTGTGGCTGCCCCATCCCTGGCAGTGCTCAAGGCCAGGTTGG
>JAOEHY010012591.1:0-11409 GCA_025447955.1 Psilopsiagon aurifrons
AAAGGAAAGGAAAGGAAAGGAAAGGAAAGGAAAGGAAAGGAAAGGAAAGGAAAGGAAAGGAAAGGAAAGGAAAGGATTGGCTCAACTCTTGATTATATTCTGTATTCTGCTTAAAATTGGGCTGTAAAGGTGTCCCTTTAATGAGACAAATGGGCTTCTTGCTATGCAGTGACTGTTCCAACTTCTCTATATCAGTGGAGCTAACATCTCTGTAACCTCATTTTGGTGACAAAACATAGCGTTTATGCCAGAGATACTGCAAATATGAGTACATTGAAACCGGCAACTCAAACCAAACAGTACTGAAGGCCTTAATATGGAAATCTTCTGTCTTTCAGCATCCACAGTTCTAATTTTGCATTTTGAGGTTTTAAAATTCATTAAGCTATTCTTTGCCTTATACATTTGAGTCATTCTTCAAACTCCTTCCAGCATTCTGTTTCTGATTAATAGTTATTAAGTAGTAACAACAATGATGGCAAAATGACTATTTTGTCCTGGAAGATTCAGCAGTCTTAATAACTGTTAGTATTTAAACACTTGAATGGGAAGATGCAGAATACAATCTGAAGCAATGCTCACCTTTTAAAATCTCTCTCTAAAGAATATTTTGTTTCTTTTTCATTTTCATTATAACTGTGAGCTACTATGTTTTCTCAATAGTTTATTTTAATAAAGCTGCTATTTCTTTGTGTGTAGTAAACAATAAAGCTGATCTTTCTGCTTCAGAAGCAATATATGCTGTAGAAATAATTAATTCTATAATTGCACAATATGACAAAAAGAAGGGTAAATTGGATAATTCAAACACCTGGTTTTGTTCACAAATGCAATGTAGAGATCCATAAACCCATTTAGGGCAAATACAGACTGCTCTGTATTTAAATTCAAATGCACAGAAGAGGATGGCTATTTTTTTGTTAGAATGATTTGGTTTCAAGGTTCTTAACAATGAGGCTCAGTACATATTTCAGGTGAAACCATGGAAACCGCAGGGGCCATTTTATTCAAAATAGAAATACCACAAATGACCTTGACATTTACAAGTTGATGCTGCACATTGTCATTTAGACTGCGAACGATGGGCATATTATCATGTCTTCTTTTCTAGAAGTGTCTTCCACAGAGTATTTGAAAGCTGGGGACTTCTCTCATCCTCCCTTTTTATGAGTGCTAGGTAGAAAAGTAGGGAATATGAAGGAAGACATGACAAATTGTAAGTGATGGCAGTGGAGCCTGAGAGAGTGACAGTTGGAGGAATTTGTTTGCACCTAAAGACTGTAGTTTGAACTGTCTGAAGACCCATCACGCAAAACTTGTCCCCTTAGGTAGCTGAGTGTGAATGGCTCTTTGCTGTCTACTGCTGTCTCTCTGCTGTCTGCGAAGAGAGATATTTTTTGCTTTATGTATGTGAACACTATTAAACATTCCAAAATACTGCTGAATTCAAGAATTTCACCTGTTCAAGGATTGCTGCACAACGTGATTTTTTAGTCTACAACTCCTGCACAAAACCCTAACTTCTACCATTGTTAAACAGTTGAAAACTGCAAAAGTATTTTGGCTTTTTGCTGTCATCTTTCTGGGAGCCATATTTCTCTTCATGTTTGAATTATATGCTTGTTGCTGAAATATAATTGTTGACCCAAGGCCAGTGGGGGACTGGGGTGTTGAACTCCTCAGGACAGGGCGCCTCTTAACAGGGTTCTACTGGAAATCACATCTTCTGAGAGGCTGTCTGCCACCGCTTGTCCCTGCTGTAGGACCTGCTGCCAGGGACAGGCACCTCAAGTGGTGATCAGCAAATATGCTCTAGCAGCTGCACACTGTGACCTGGCTCTTGCCAGTGGGAAAGAGTGAGGCGTTGCTGCATTTGAGTGGGGTTGATGTTTTGAGACCACTGGGTTTAGTTCTTTACTAGCACTAACTTCTTCAGATTCACTAACTGGAGGTCATATTTTGGAGGATGGGGCTGGCACTCCCAATTCTCCAGCCTGTTCTCCTTTGAAAAGGCTGAACCATGTATTTTTTCCCATGATGTTCAGGATTTCACAGATATAGAGTCAAAGACACTCCTAAAGATGTTTCAAATGCATGTAGGTTTTTTGTTTCTCAGAAGACAGTAAGGGACTTGAAGGAGGCAATAACCTGGAGGCTACCCTCTGACTTTGGAGAGCACTTCATCCGCTGGGTGTAGCTTACATTTAAAAAATCCCCTTGTTGAATTCACCACTTCCCCCATCTGCTAATTCACAGAACACAAACACGTGTCAGTGGTAATTTCTGCTTACACAATGAGTAGTAAAGGAGCTAGCACTGGGGACCTTATAAGGAGAGAATTGAAATGCCTTCTGCCACCTGGATTGCTTTCTCCGGTGGTTTTATACAGCTCCATTTAATTTACACCCCTTCTTTCAGTCTTCAGTTCAACTCTATTTATTTCTAGTGTGAGCGCAGTCTCCATGTGTGTGTGCACACATGTGCAAGTGTTTTTAATGGTCTTCTCTTTCACTTTGTTGAGTATTATTTCTATTCTAAATCAGAGTTTTAATACTTAAAGAAGCCTTCTAATACTGCCTTTGAAGCTTCATTTCATCTTGTCCTCATGCTGAGGGCAACTTTTCCTTTAGGTGACAGATAGGAAGCCCATTTTCTGACATTTCAGATCCATCGATAATAGCTGCAGTGGCAACAACAACAGACTAGAAACATCTGAGTGAAAATCTGCTCTAGAAGCATCATTTTAAGCCGGATTGCCCTTTAAAGCTGTGTAGGATTAATTTTACATAGCCATTTTATACATAAAATAATTTAATTCTGTTCACCACAGGTAATATTATATATTGAAAGTGAACACACTGCAGCATTTCTTATACAAAGACAAGCTCTGTCCTTGTGGACCAAAAAAGTTTCCGAGGAGTAGTAAATGCAATAAGAAACTCAATGTTTGCTCTGCTAACAATGGGAGCCACAGTCCCAGCAATGTCCTATATGACTTCAAGCCTACCCTGAGAGCCTCGAAGTCACACTCTGCAGTGTGTCCTCGAGCACTGCACAGCACCCAGGGCTTAACGGTCCATATAGGCATTACTGTCTGGGTGAGAGGAGGACTGTAGCGCCTGGCTTTGGCTGGATGGATTCATTCTCCAGAGCACACTTGGGTCAACAGTCTTCCCACCCTCCTGGGTCCCTAATTTTTTTGCAACTTGTACTATTTTCACAGATACAACAGACAAAATAGCACGCACTTAGTATCCAGGCCACAACCATGTCGCCAGCCATGGTGAGTGGAGGAAGGGAGCAGATAGAGCCTTTTCCCTCCACAGGAGTGTGGAAGCTGCATTTGCAAAAGAGGGAACTGCAGTCCCTGAGGTCTTCTTGCAATTCCATCTCTGGCAATGCCTCGCTCTGTTCTAACCAGTGTTTCCAATGAAAATTTCCCATCTTGCTGCTACAATTTTACCTGCTAATTAAAGCTAAAATGGGAATAGGTCTTCCTCAGTATGTCATGATATTAAGTATCTTACTAGTATCTGTGATCCTAAGCTGAAGAGCTGCACAGGCTGGTGACTTGGCTTATCTGGTAGAGAATATTATAATTTAAAGAAGCACTGCAAGAGTCACCTTCCTCTTATTGACAGCAGCAAGGCATTTGAATCACATCTGGAGGCACCAGTAGAGCCTGCAGTAGGAGACTGAGAGAGAAAAAATTGTGCTAGCTTGCTTTTCCCCTTTGAGAAGGCGTCCTCTCAGACTGTCTCTCCTCTCCACCTGTCTGATGACACTCAGTAAATACTAGAAACACCAACCCTACTGTGTACAGGACCCACCAAGTCGATGGTCACCACATCTCCACTCTGCTGCCATTGCCCAGACAATGGATACTGGATTAGAGTCAATGTTCCTCCTTGGTGGCAGCTCAAGCCTATGGGTAGAACAAACCCAATAGTATTGTCCTGAACATGGCAGAATCACTTTGTCCTACAACTCAGAAAAGAATTTGGGGCACCAAGATTATTGCTCAGGGCAATAGTAGGGTAATCTTAAACATGGAATGGGAGGCTGAAATTTATCACTGGATTTTGGACATAAGCCTCCATGATTGCCACGCCTGAAAGCTTCTTTGGATCAGCAGCTGCAGAGGCTACTGGTTGCTGAAATAAACTTTCACAGTGCCCACATTAAAAACATGTTCTTAACGACAAAAGGTGAATAATGTTTCAGCATATGGTTCCTTTTAGAGCATTTCCTTTGGTTCTTTTTTCAGCTTTTTAAAAATAAATACATAACTTCATCATAGTTTTGCACGCATTCCTCTAAGAGATCTGCAAGCTTTATTTGTATAGGGACCCCAAGGCTGCAAAACATGCCTTGATGAGCAAAATATTTATTCCTAAAACCCAACAAAGACCTGCTCTCATATCTGGTGAAAATCTGTTTTGAAATCAGTGCATATTTACTAACTGCTTTCCTGACTACTTTTTGTACCTCTGCTTTTTACACGGTATTGCTTCAAATGAGACAATTGTGAATAGCTCACTGCATTCCTTTCTGGTTTTCGTATTCTGGGTAGAGAATTTGGTTTAAGTGCTAGAGATGTATGGTAGCCCCAGGGCTTTGAAATGCCTTTAACACTCCAGATGTAGCTAGTAGAAGTCTTATGGACTTATCTCAGAGTATAATTCTCATCTCAGCAGTTTTCTCCCCTTTCAGGCCTACTGAAACTGGAGGAACCTAGCCTCTGTACTCACAACTGAAGAACATTTATAATATTCTCAGATTTATTGAACCAATTACATTGTCACATTTTAGATGGCAATGTATTTCGTGAGAGTCTATTGTCATCACTTCTTGTGTTATTCTTATTTTGTGCTACCTTTCTCTGTATTATTCTAGGTTCAATTACTTTATTGCCACTTACCAATTACAATTCCCCATGATTTTATTTAAAACCATTTGTTCTGAGTTACATGCCCTTTCACTGGACAAATGCTCTTTCCATTTCTGTGAAGGCACAAATGCTGATTGCAGGTGGCATATTGTGACTCTCATCTGAGGTGACTGGCTGAGGTGACACCTTGGAGCACCAATTCAGAGACACTGGCACAGTCTAGAAAGGTATATTTTAAAGTGACTAACTCTGGACATCCAGTGATTTACTTAGAAGCTTGCAATGAGATTGATTTTTCTCTTGTACTCTGCTTAATGGTGTATTATAGATTTTGTGGGTTTTTTGGTGGTTTGTATTAAACTCCCTACATTCTGCAGTTAGTAGTGTTTGTGGTCAGGGTACACTGCAGTACACAGCAGACTGAAAGTCTATGGTGTCACAGTAACTGGGATTGGGGGATGATGACCCAGGAGTTCCCAGAATTTTTATGCTCCTGTGTACTGACTTTTGGAGAGGATATTTTTACCCAGTGGCATTCTTCCATGTTTCTTCTATTGTGGCACTAACATTTTGTGATTCTGCCAGTGTGTTTCCCCTGGGAGAAAATAATGATCAGGTGAGGGAAAAAACAATGAGCAAATGTTCTATTTTAATTTGGTATTTTGAATTTGTATATGGTCAAGGAATTCATACAGATTCAAACTGTTATTTCAAGGCATTTTGGCTTTGGCACTTAACATTTAAAACTAGCACACTTAAAGGCATAGAAGTGTAGAGAGGAGAATGATGTTTAAGGATGGTTAAGGTCATAATGCATATATTAACCAAATATAAATGCATTAGCTTATACATGAATACAGAATTCTTGCCAAAAGGCCACTGAAAGGTGACATTGAAATAAACCAGCAGATGCTGAGAAATGAGATCTCTATGAATGAGAGTGAGAAGAAAATCTGGTTTAGTCTTTTTTCACGGCTTTGATCCTGGGTTCAAACAGGCTTCCACAGTTTCAGATGAGTGCTTGTATCATTTTAAAAGCAGGGTGCGGTAGAGGAACTGGGACTTTTGAGGAAAAAATGTGAACATAAAGAATGAAATGGCATAGAAAGGCACAGTACAACTCCCTTCTTCCTCTCCCACATAGACTGGGTGAGTATCTCATGTGTCCTTAATGCCTGATACTGCTGTGGAAGCAGAGGGAAAAAAAAACGCAAAAAAGGCTTGAAACCATAGGCATTGATCTTAGGAAACAATTATAGGCACTAAAAGTGCTTTTGCATTCAAGGCATATAGCATATCTCATTTTACTGCTGCTGGGCTATGACAGCCCTGCATACATTCCTAACAAAATACCCTGGTGTTTAATAATCTGGAATATCTTACTTACAAATAACTTGGGAGGAAAAGAAAGATACCATTGATGATTAGCTGGTGGATTATCTGCCTTTAGATATTCCTTGCTTAGGGCAAGAGTGCAGCATTTAGAGCACTGCACTGCAGGATAAATGATGGCTCAAAGCTACCCAGGGCCTCAGCACCCTGAGGCATTTGAATGAGGCACTCCAGCCCTGCTCCAGAGTGGAGGAAAGGGCCTGCTCCTCTTCTCAGCACAAGGACAGAGAGAGCCCTCACAGCTCTCCTTGGACCTGAGAGACTGCTCATACAGAGGTCTTGTACTGACTCGGAAAGCTTCCTGCCTCCTTCTTCTTCCCTCTGCCCTACTAGACAAATTCCTAGCATGGTCTGACATGTTGCAGGAGTGGGAATTGTTTTACCTCCTAGTTTGACACTTAGATTTATCAATATGATCTCCAGAGGTTAATGGCATATAGTGAAAGAAAATGTGCTTTAGTCTCTCCTCGTCTCTTCTATGCTCTCTCTTCTATTTATTTTTTTTTTATATACCTTATACTCCTTATGTATAGAACAACTAAGACATTTTACACTGAAATGTATTTTTCAAAATGAGATTTTTTCTGTGTCTAGTTGCATAGGAGATAGACATAAATAATCACAAGTTAGACCCATTTTTAAGATGCTCAACTAGCTTTTTCAGACAAACACACTTAAACATCAAGCTTTTGCTTATACAGTTGTTAAAAATATCTCAAGTAGATTCCCTGTAACTTACCTCTTGAGATTTGGCATCTTCTAAAAAATAACAATAAGCCTCTGAGAAACATCTCTATGACTAATACAGGTGGCATGGCCTTTATCCTGCTACTCCTTGCTCCTACCACCCTAGCGCCACTGTAGACTACGATGCTGCTCCCTGGATGGGAGGGCATGGCACAGGGCAATCAATAATGTAGAATAATAACTTCAGTGAGAAAAGATAGCCCTTTCTTCTCTGATACGTACAGATTCAATACTGACAGCTGTCACTCCTAAATCTAACCATTATTTCTGAGACTGCCTTTTCTTTTCTTCCTTTCTCCTATTGCTTTGCACCTCCCTGGCACTTATGGTTTCTTTATTTCATTCATGACACTGTAGCTAGCTCTTCTCTGGAGACAAACAAACATTAAGGTGAATTTATCTAAACAATATCTGACTGTGGTTAAGCTCATTTCTCGTACTAAATGATCTCTTTAGTTTAGGATCTGCTGTTATGAGTGCTCTCTCTGACATCCCAAATAATGAGCTGGTCTCTCCCAGACCTTGGGAGTTCAATAGGACACTGGCTTGGTGAGGGTCCCTGAGGAGTGAAGTTACTTGTCTTTTCACTTCAATGCTTCCTCATGCTCATGCTCCAAGAGGACATAAAGCCCATTAAACTCCTAATGCACATCTTGTTTTGCTTATTGCTTTATTAATATTGGTCTGGGAATAAAGAGCAGATGTTGCCCCAAAATGGCAGCAGTGTTTGGCAAAAGGGGAAGGAAGACAAGTGTATTGATTTATTGCACCTGTGGCATAGCATCTAGTGGAAAACCTGTCTGGAAATGTGAAATACTAAAGGAAAAGCAGAGCCATCAACTCACACCACCCTTCAGCTGAGTTCTTCCCTCTCTTTGTGGCCTGGAATAGACCAGGCTGAGGAACCTTGCTGGGTGTCAACAGCTCCCTGGATTAGCAAGGAACTGTTCTTTCTCTCTGCTCATGGTTACCATCCCCCTGATGAGAGGTTGTGTTCCTTAAAGAACAGCAGCTGAGAGCACTGTGCAAGTGCTCACCACCACAGCAGGGGCATCCCACATAAGTGGGAAGGAGGTTGTCAGCTGGGAACATAGGAACTGTTAAGATGAAGGGTCTGCCTTCCAGTAGTCCTGACTTAATAATGTCTTTCACTAACACATATAAACCAAAAGTAGGATGTCAGCCCATGTCCTTAATCTAGCAAAATGGGAACTATGTTCTTTTGCAGTTGTAGCCATAAACAAACCATTCTGCAACACTAATTGCTTTGTGCTTGAGGGATACCATATATTCTGAATTCACTATGGTGAAACTTTAAAAGCAGAAAGTTTGCATAATCAGTCTTATACATTTGTATTTTATTGTGAAGTTGGGTACCATAATTGCACCTTCCTTAATTAACCTGTCAAGTGAAGAGAGTAATAATGATTTCCCATTCATCACTTGGCACTGGATGCTCATACCCACTGCAGACTACAAATACTCTCTTAGCTGAACTAACAATGTTATTGAAGTATTCAGAGCCAAAAGTAGCAGGGAAGTCACGCATTTTGGCATCTGTACTCAGCTGGAATAAATTCCTGAGACAAACAACCTCATCTAGTCTTAAGCACAATTTTATCTCCTGATAGGTTTGCCACTGCGGAAAGAACTGAAATTGTATCTGTTTTCAGGCTTTAGTGCTTGCAACTGCTATGTTATTCTGCAATAAAGTCTTCCCTGAGCCTCCTTTTCTGCAGGCTGAACAACCACAACTGCCTCAGCTGCTCCTCATAAGACTTATTCTCTAGAGCCTTCACCAGCTTCATTGACCCTCTCTGGATTCACCTTTATGTCTTGGAGTGAGGGGCTCAGAACTGAATGCAGTATTCAAGCTGCGGCCTCATCAGTGCCAAGCACAGTGAGATGTTCATTTTCCTAGCCCTTCTGGCCACACTATTTCTGATACAAGCCAGGATGCTGCTGGCCTTCTTGGTTACTTAAGCATACCGATGGTTCATATTCAGCCTAGAAAAAATGAAGTATTGCTTTGTCTGTTTTGAGTTTAGCTGTTTGAGTGCTGAGCAAACACAAACAGGTATCAAGAAGAAGCTTGATAAAAATTAAAAGTAGTATCCTATGAAACTATCTTATCCATCAGGATTATAAACAAGTAAACAAATGTGGTGCGTCTTTTTTTCTTAAAGGAGGGAAAACAAATCAAGGGTAAATCCTCAATCCTGCCAGAAAGCACTAGCTGCTCAGAAATGTCTAGGATACTGTACTTTGATGTATCCATTGGCATTATTTTATGGTAAAACTTGGAGAAAAAAGAGGAATACCTCATCGGTTCACCCTGCATCAAACCACAACGAATGTCATCATTTGCAGGAATATCTAGACTTAGTACTAGATCTTTAAAATCAGAGTTGGGAGAAAACCAAACCACTGCAATCCATAACACTATACAAACTGTGAAGGGGAGTAGGAAGAAATTCTGTGAGGAGTGAACACCAAACATTTCCTGCACGAGCACCTGTTTTTTCCAGGTTTTGTGCATGTTTCCAACTTTCAGAGATAGTTTAGATTGGAGACAGGACCCTGGACAAAATGGATTATCAGGTGGCCCAGCTTTCTCTTTTCCTAAATCATTAAATACACAAAATAATCACTGTGTCCTTTCTTCTCACTTTGCCGCAGATGCTATAACTGAGGTCTCATCTCCCGAATACTTCATGACCTTTTACACACCACGGACACCCCGAATGCCGCCTGGGGCTGACCATTGCGCCTTATATTTCTTGGGGCTCTCTGCTGACTTTCTCAGCCACTGCCGCGAAGCTCGGCAGCTCCGGAGGAGAGCAAGCCCCGACACCGGGCATCTCCTCGCAAAGCCAGCCCTGCCCCCGGGCTCACCCTTCCGCAGGAGCTCCGCAGGCTCTTGCGGGGGGGGGGGGGGTGTTACTAGGACTGCCGCTCTGCCCTGTCGATGCAGGTCGCGAGGGGTCCTTGAGTCTCCTCCTTGTCAGCTACGAGGGGAGGCTGGAAGAGAGACGAGTGCCAGACGACATCGCCCAGCCTTGCCCGGCCCGGCAGCGGCCGCGCCTGCGCTCCACCGAACTGCCCGGGGAGGCGGAGGCGGCCGAGGGGGACCTGGCTTTGGGTGACGGGCGCGGGGCGCTGCTGGTTGCCAGGCTTCGCCGCCTCCAGGTCTGCAGGCACGGTGAGTAGCCCCATGTTTCCTCCCCGCCGCAGCTGGGAGGAGGGATCCCGGTGCGTCCCCCCGGCTCCCCCCTCTGCCCACACCGGGGGTCGGGGGAGAGGTCTGGGGCCCGGCTGCGAGGTCTGCCGTTACCTCTTCTGCCCGCCCTTCTATGCGGCCGCACCGAGCAGAAGGCGGCGGGGAGACAAAAGCGGACAAAGGAGGCAAAACGCGTGTTTCGCTGCCGGGTAGGCAGGGCTGCCCATCACTGGTCGCTCGGCGGTCCCGCGTGTCTGCGGACCGGGGGACACCCAGGAAAGCTTGGGCGGCGAGGTCGGCCCCGGGGTGCTGGCTCCTGGGGTGCCACCGCCTCCGGTGCCCTATACCGGCTTTGTTCCCCTCTCCTCCGCCCGCTGCCGCTCCCCGAGCCGCCTAGTTCTAGCGGAGTATTTATTTCAACGTGTTTATTTTTAGGCTGGAAAATAAAAGGCTTGGCACGGCGACATCTGGTTGCCGCATCCGGCGCCTAATAAAAGGGTCGCACTCTGGTCGAGGCCCAAGGACGTGTGTGTCAGCCCCTGTTCTTATGTAAATCCGTGTGCTGACCCCAAGGACGCGGTCTCTGGGGCACTCCCGCGACCCTCCTCCCGGTGTGGACAGAGGGCGCTCCCGGAGCTCAACGCAGCCCGTGGGGTCGGCTCGGCAGCGACCGGGGCTGCGGTAGGGGGGGTAAGGGGCTGTGGGGCCGGCGCCGCTGACCTCCCGTGCTTGCTCTCCGGCCCGCAGATCGGCAGCACCCCCCGCAGATCGGAGCTCTGACACCGGTGTCGGCGGCGCGGAGAGAGGAGGATGCGGGCTGCGAAGCGGCAGCGGGCGCCACTTCCCCCCGGCGGGCGGGCTGCTTGCGAGGCCCCGGCGGGCAGCTGCTGAGCGCGGAGCCGCGGGCATGCTGCGGCGGGGGGCAGGAGCCGACGGCAGCGGAGCGAGACTGAGGGAAGATGGAGCCACAAAGGACTTTGGCTGACACGTGCGGCTAGGGCCACCCCTTTCCCTCCCTCCTCCCCTCCAAGCTATGCTGCGCTCTCGCCGGGCCCCTCAGCGCGCTCGACGCACGGCGGCGATGGAGCCAGCCGGACTCCTCTGAGGCCGCGGCAGCACGCAGCATGGCCTCTGAGGGGACCCCGGCGCAGCGGCGCCC